>BHFT01015144.1:0-13655 GCA_004320025.1 Laticauda laticaudata | reverse complement strand
TAATAAGATATGGAATAGAACATAAAAATGAGCATGAAATTGAATTTGTGTCTGTACAAAGAAATGTAACCCAGGATTATACTACTTTCAGAAAAGATGTTTTATTTGTATTTTTTTTTTGTGGAAACTCAAATAAAATTTACAAAAAAAATCTCATAATACATATTCTGACTAGCGAGAATAACCTATGCTCAAAATTGGAAAGCATAGTGTAATCCCATGGATATTTTAAAAAATTATGGATTGTGTGGAAATGAATAAGCTTGCTATGGGGTTGCCAGAGAAGGAAAAAAGAGAATTATATACAGTCTGGGGGAATCTATATACCTGGATAGATAACAGGAATAATAGATAATGTAAATATGAATAATGTGTATATGCATATAGATATGAATAATGGAAGATGGAAAAAACTGATGCTACAAGGTATTGCAAAAATTGTAAACATGATTTCTGTTTTTTTTTAAACTGTAAAACTTTAATAAAATTTATTATAAAAAAATATTTTTACTTTGATGGACTGTCTCGGATTTTTGAATTTTCTGAAGAATGAAGAATAAAATAAAATTTATTTTAATTAATAAATTTATTAAATTTATTTAATTAATTAAAAAAATAAAATGAAGAAAAAAATTCCATTTCTTGGAATGCTGACATTAACCCGAATCTTCTTGTAAAGAAAATTCCAGCAGCTTTTCGCAAAAGCTGTGCCGCTGTCTGGGTTCCTGAGTTCTGAACACGCCCTGATCTAATAGGGGCATAAAGACTCAGGAATGATGGAGCAAGGAACCTCTGGAGTGGTTACAGAATCCACTTCAGAGCGCATTTGTGGAGCTCTTTAAGACCCATTAGCTACTGTGATAGCTGAAGCAGAGGCAGAGGAGGCTGAATTTTGGAAGGGCGTCCGACCCAAGGAGTCCTGTAGCAGTCCCCGCCAGATGGACCAGCTGCACAACTAGAGTTGGAGCTTGTGATGATAATCCCAGGAATTCCAGCAGTGTCAGGACAACCTGAGCAAGTGGCAGCCTTTGAGTGTAGACCATCGAAACTCCTGGAGCTTACCGAATACAGGGAAGGGAGATTCCAACCATCATCATAGAGCCAGTCGCTTGCCAGGCTACCTGAGAAGTTCGATCAGCTGAGTGTCAGACTACAGTTCAAATGTCCCCACATGTGATCCAGCCTGGTTAGATTCTAGCCCAGCCTACCTTCAACTTTCTAGGAGCAGGGAGCTGGGCAATCCAAAGTGGGGCTTTGGCTTCATTCCCCTCCATGCTGGCCAGACCAAGGCTCAGCCTTTGCTTCATACCCCATCCATCAGAGCAGCAGTCCAGGTTGCTGTGGCAGGATGACATCCCAGACCCTTGGGCCACTCGAGCCCAGGGGAGGACCAAGAGGTTTACCCAGGCCTGTCCATCACCTCCCACCAGTGCCTCCTGGACTACCACCTGCCAACCAGATTCCGTCCAGGTGGGCCTTTTTCCCAGGCCACTGGATCCAGTGGATCCCATCCCATCACCATCCCTCCAGCCATACTGCTCCCCCAACAGCAGCCACAGTATAGTTCTTACCTACCTTTGATGGCACCCTGGGAAAACTGGCCTATTTCCTAAACCAAATCTGTGTCCACATTGATCAATATGGGGCTCAATACCAATCAGACCAGGACATAATCTTGGTCACTGCAGATAATATGAGAGAAGGAGAAGCAGCAGAATGTATTGCTCAACTCCATGACAAAAGAGCCCCTGAGTTGGAAGATGTGAATGAGTTCATGCAGTCCTTAAGGGCCCTATTTGAGGACATGGTGTGAACCATGGTGTGAACGACCAGCAGTGAAGTTGACCAGATGTGGCTGATGCAATAAGAATGACTCAACATAGAATGGGTATTTCCCTTTAAACCTGGGGATTAAGGATCCCTTTAATCTTTTGGAAGAAATTACAACTCTTGCTTATAGGACGAATTGCCACAATAAAAATGAACATTTTGCCAAAAATTCTGTTTCTGTTCCAAGTGACTCTGATAAAGTTAGGACAGAATTTTTTTTGAAGATTTAAACAAATTAATATCAAAGTTTATTTTGCTGGGGAAAAATATGAATAAAGTTAAAGCTGTTACAGGACAGTAGAAAGAGACGTGGTTTTGCTCTACCAGATTGTTAGTTATGTTTTACAGCAGCAGCCCTTACATGGATTAAAGATTGTGTAATGTTGAAAAACAAAAGAATATTGACAATTGAAGGACATGACTTACAATTAGGATGTCACACATTTTTATGGGATGGGAAAAATAAGACACATAGTTATTTCCAAAGACACCAAATAAGAAATGTGTTGCTATTAATTTGGGAAAAGATTAAAAGGAACCATTATGACAAAACTCTGATCTGGTTACCAACCATGGAAGCATCAATATATCCAAACGTGTTAGATCTAGATAAGGCAGTAAGGTATAAGGATATCTTAAATGAGCAAGGGATATTAAAAATGAAACAAAAATTAAAAGAACAAGGAATAGAGGTAGAGTGGTGGATGTATATGCAAATACCAACAAGATTCAAGAAAGATACAGAAAGATATGGGATACCCAGAGAACTATTGCAATTAGAGAAGATATTACAAGGTCCGAGGAGAAATTGATAAAAAAATTATATAATTATTTGTTGGAATATGAAATGGAAGAGGAGAGGGTTAAAGAAACAATGATAGTTTGGGTGAAAATTTTTGGCTACATGATAGAATTGGAGAAATGGAAAATAATGTGGGAAAATAATTATAAATTGACAATGTCAGCCTCATATAGAGAAAATTTGTACAAAATGTTCTACAGATGGCATCTACTCCCTTGCTAGATTAACAAAAATGTTCCCAAACAAACCATCTGAATGTTGAAAGTGCAAACAAAAGCAAGGAACATATTACTATGTGTGGTGGACATTCCCTGTAAGCAAGAAAATATTGGATGACAAAAAAATGGATAGAAGAAATAATTAAACAGCAAATTGAATTAAGACCGGAGACTTTTCTATTAGGTATAATAACAGGAAAATATGATAAGAAAACAGAGTATCTAATGCTACATTTATTGGAAAGATGAAAGAATGCTACCAGAGGAAAGTGATAAAAAATATACTAGAACAGTGATCGCCAACCAGTGGGCTGGGGACCACTGGTGGTCCACAATAAAATTTTGGTGGTCCGCAGATAAATGTCATTCCCAAAGTACCCCCCAAAGCAATTAATCCAGGCTGCACAGGAACACAAGGCTGTGCCGCCCACATGGTCTATGGGAACACAAGGCTTGCATCACTTGCATTGCGAACATAAGATAGTGAGGGGGGAAAGGGCAGAGAGAGGAACTTGCCTGGCCACTAGGCTGCTTCTTTCCACTTCTTTTTTCTTCTTTTGGTTGCATGCAAGGAAAGTAGCAAATATTTCTTTCTCTCCCCCAAAATCCAGCAGAAATGAGTCTTTGGGACCCTGCAAGGCATCTTGCTTCAGGAGGCTGTACTGGTGTGACAAGTCTTACAAAGACTCATTTCTGGTAGAGTTTGGGGGAAAGATAAGTTAACCATGGAGATAAAGGGCAGAGAGGAAATGGATTATTATTTGACATGAAATATATTGTATGATTGGCTAAATAATAGATATAGAGATGAATAGAGAAGATGATAATAGGATTATAAAATAACAGTTATAGTAGACAAAGATTAAGGAATATAGATAAATGTATAGATAGCTAAGATTTATGTAAAAGTATGTATATCATCACGGAAGCATTGTAATGAATGGAAATGATGTACATAAGAAAAATTGTTTAATAAAAATTATTTTAAAAAGAATGACTAAGCATAGCATAGATATTTCCTTTAAGACTGGGGATTAAAGATCCCTTTAAGAAGTGTTTATATATTGCAGCCATTAGAGGGTGTGGTCCTCTTTCCTTGTGTCTGGTATTCATTGCAGAAGTCTCTTTCTTTAAGAAGAAAGTTAGCTTGCTTGTAAGTTACTTTGCTATGGATGGGATTCTACCGGTTCAGACCGGTTCAGTAGAATCAGTTGTTATAATTCCCAGTAGTTTGGAGAACTGGTAAATCGGGCCTCTGGCTGACCCTGACCCTCTCTGCCTACTTCTCTGCTCCCTGCCCAGTCAGTTCTTATTGTGCATGGCCGACATTGCCCTCATGCGCGACCATGGCTGACTGTGCAGTCTGTCTTCACCTGCCCTCCAGCCATCACTGTCTGCTTTCTGCCATGACCTCCCTAGGTGAGTGAGGCTCTGCAAGCCCTGGTCGCCTACATGCCACTGTTGCTGCCAGCCCCTGTTGAGTCCCAACTCCTGGACCAGCCTAGGCTGCCACTCCTGCACTACCACTGCCGCTACAAGCCCCAGTTCAGTTCCGACTCCCAGGCTGGCCTTGGCTGCCACCAGCACCCTCAGCGCTCATGGCCCAGCGAGCTTCCCCCCCAACAATCCCTGTCTGGTTTGCTTAAGCCCATGTCCCACTGCACCAACGGATGCAAAGAGGATGTAAAACGGACAAAAAAGCTTGCCATCCATTGGGAAAACGCGATCATCCGTTGTGTACTCACTGCATGACGTGTTTCATAGGCTCTATCCGTCAAACAATCCATCTACTGCTATTTTCATCGCTCAAAAGTTTAGCTGCCACAACTTTTTGAGCGGATGAACTTTCAATCTTGCGTACGTGTATCATCTGCGACACATACGGGTAACAATAACGATCTACGTCCGTTGTCAGTCCCTTTACACGTCCACTGTGTCCTCCTTCGGCATCCTCTGGGACATCCCCCTCAACTCACATCGCTGCAGCTACAAAGTAGGGAGGAAGTGAAAGGGCGGGCGTGTTTGTTCTCGATTTGTAGCACGGAAATAGAAAGGATGTAAGAGTTGCATTCTCATTAATATAAAGCATTAACAGACAAAGTTTGTATATGGACGTATCTCGGATAATTTAGGATGTCTGGAGTATGCTAGAAATGTGGAAGGACACCTAGCGGAAACCGACATTTCCTATAAAAAGGGAGGAAATACCCTGGATCTCGCTATCAGGTCCAAGCACCGTGGTGTTCAGACCTTTCACCCTTGGTCTTGCTCTTCCACATCATTCTTGATCTCCACCATGGATCTCATACATTCCTTATGTTAGCCGCCATCATTCAACACCCAGAACTAAGCCCTCTTCAGACTGTTTCACCTTTTCTGGCAGGAGAGAAGGAGACATCAAGAGCTGTGTGGGTCCGACGATGATGGGAGAGAGTGGAGTTTGGACTTTATGACAAGCCAGATGGTGGAGCTGAGGAATGAAGACACTCGTGCATTTCAGCACTTTCATGAGGATGCCACCAGCCATGTTTGATGAAATTGTAGAGCATCTGAGAACCCAGGTTGACAAGCCGAGCACAACTTCTGTCCAGTCTGACCTTGACTGAGGTGGTTCTGACTCTGCGCCACCTGGCCTCTGGAACCACGTACAGAAACATGCAGTGTGCCTGGAGGGCTGCCACAAAAACAGCATCAGCAAAGTGGGTCAGAGAAGTGGTGGCAGCCATCATCGAAGAATCGTGGAGGAGCTCCTCCAGTGTCCCCACACTGAGAAGGCGGAGGAAACTTGCAGAAGAGTGGTATTCAGAGGTGAACTTTCCCCACACGTTGGAGTCCATAGATGGGAGCACGTGGCCTGCAAGCGCCAGCCACTCAGGGTTCCAATTATTTCATACAAGAGCTTTCTTCGGCATTATCCTCTTTGCCCATGGTCAGTGCTGACTACAAGTTCAGTACATCGATGCTTCAGGCAACAGGTCAAACTTCAGATGCCCATATACAATGCCAGTGACCTCAAGGATGGGCTGGAACACAGACCTTCCATTGGGTTTCCCAGATTCCAGAACCCGCCTACCCAACAACACACAAGATGCTGCCCACTTCATCCGTGGGTGATGATGCCTTCTCCCTCAGAACCTACCTCATGAAGCCTACAGTTCAAGATACCGCACCCGTGAAGAGGGATCTCAACTACAGGTGGTCCAGTGCAAGACGGGTGGTGGAGAACGCTTTGGACTCCATGGCGCAGAGATTGCAGATTTCTACCCCATGCAGCATCACCCAGGGGACTGTGAGCGGAGCATCGTGGAAGCTTGATGCATTCCTGCACAATCTCATGCCCCGCTACCCAGTGTTGCAGAACAGGCTTGTGGACTGTCAACAGGGGAATGGAGACATGGAGCCTGGTGAATGGAGGGCAAGACGAAACCTGATAGACACTGTGGATGTACAGGCCCCAACAGAGCTTCACATGAAGAGGAAAAAGTAGTGCAAACCTCCTGAAACATGGTGAACTCCCAGCTGAGCAGGGGAGTGGCAAGACAGGATGGTAGATGCTTAATGGATGCTTCCTTTTCAGCCTGTCTATAAAACTGGATGAGATTGTGCCATGTATGTTGGTGGTCCTACAGTGATAGCGCATTAATAAAGAGCTTTGTTTATTTTGGAATGTGTGATCAATGAATAAATGTTATTGAGAAAAGAGGGCCATATGTGTGGCAGCTGGAGGTGGACCAGACAGTCCACTATGGACCATACAGTCCACACTTGCCATACAGTCCCACTTGCCCTGGAGGTATCTATTCACAACATCCGTCACCACCCACACTACCTTTCCCATCCCACAGCTATCCGTTACCTCATCCCACAGCTATTCCGTTACGATCCCACAACAGTCACTTACCGTCCCACAGCTATCTTTCCATCCCACAAACTATCTTACCCATCCACAACTATCCTTACCCAGCACAGCTTACCCTTACCCGATCCACAGCTATCCTTACCCATCACAATTATCCTTACCTATCCCACAAGCATGCAAAGGCTTAACCCTTTTTTCAATTTCACCAACACTTTTATAAGTAAATAAAATGAACCAAGTGTGTGAAGCAAAGATAACCCTTTATTAACACTGTCTTAGTAAAACTGTATGACTTTTATTAAAAAAGCAAAAATGAACAAGTAAAGTCTCTTTAAGGCAAAGATTAAAGTAACAGGTAAACACTCAGTCTTTGACTATGCTCAGTCATCTGAGCATGTCCATGGTTCAGCCTGTCGAAGCGGCCAGGACGTGGAGGTGGCTGTGGGCTGGAGTGCTGGTCTGAGCCGCCATTTGGGGCCTGGCCCCGAGAGGACAACAGGGGATGGTGTGTCAGGAAGCTCTCTCAGAGAGCTGACTCGCATCCGTGAGGTTGAAGGCCCTTCTCAAGACCTGGGATGTCAGGCACAAGACTGAGACAGATTTTTCCTGTGAGGCGCTTGGGCTGTTGGGGATGGAGGAAGGAGGAGTTTAGTGCGGCTGTCTGTCTGCAGCTGGGTCAGGTGAGGAGTCTGTGGCGTGCATGTACCTTGGCCTGGACTGAAGGTGCCTCTGCTGTTGGAAGTCCTGTACTCGTAGGCCTTGGTAGGTGAGGGGCTGTTGAAAGCCGTGGAAGGGCTGTGACATCGCCTGGGTGAGAGCAGTCCTGGACTGGTCGAGCAGGTTCAGCTGGGCCTGGAGGGTTGTGCAGCAGTGCTGTGATCTTCTCCTTTCATACCCTGTACTGGGCCTCGGGCAGGTCCATGAGGGTCTGGCTCACGTACGTGATGAGGGCTCTGCGGTTCAAGGATGGTATATACATGTGGACCGCTTGAGAGAAGAGACTGTGCTGTTTTGCATCGGTGTGTCCTGTGCTCCAAGAGGACAGTGTGGCTCTGTCCGCTCTGGTCTGCCTCTCTGCCTGCTTTCGGTGAGTGCGAGCTGAGGGTCGGGGTGGGTTGTGTACTCTGGCTTTGCTGCGTTCTTCTTGCTCCATTTAAGACAGGGATCCTCCACGTCCTCCTGGCATGGGAGTACAGCTGTCAGGGGGGTCTCTGTCCGTGGAGCCCTCCCAACAGACACCTGCCTGGACCGGTAGCTGTCTCCGTTGACTGGCAGAGGAGTGGCTCTTCTGTGGGCTTTTGAGGGAGAGGTGGACAGAGGGGCTGCTTCCTCCCATGGTGGCGGACCTCACCTCCAGGGGAAGCTGCACTTTGGCGATGACGTACATCTCCCGGTCAGTGAGCTTGAACAGCGGCCTTGGCCATATTTCTTCAGGTGCAGCTTGCTACCAGGTGTGATGTTGCTTCCACCATCCAGGAGTACATTGCTGCGAGTGTACCCCAGCGCTCTCTGCCTTGTCTCTCCACGCTGCCTGCTCCTCTTGGTGTTGCATAGAGCTGTGGCCCTTTCTTCCAGAGGTACTCCGTTTCCCTCAGCCATTCCAGCACCTCCTCCTCATGTCCTCGGAAATGGAGTACTGTTCCTTTTCTCCTTTCTTCCTTGCTTGCCTCTTCCTCCCTCTGGCAGGGTTCAGGGCCTTCAGCAGCAGGCTTTTGAGGACCTTGGGGCTGGTCCACACAGAGCCAGCAACCAGAGCAAGGAGCAGGAGAGCAGCCAGAGCACAGGAGCACACCAGCAGCAGAACCCAGCAGGAGAAGCAACCAGCAAGCACCCACAGGAGCAGCAACAAGCAGCACAGCAGGAGAAGCCCAGCAGCAGCGAACACCAGGAACACCAGCAGCAGCAGCAGAAGCACCAGCAGCTTCAGAGTCTGCGCCAGGGGGTGGGATGGTTGGTTCTGTCCTCTTGCAGGGCTGCAGGAGTAGGCAAGGCTTTCTTCCTCTTCCCTGACTGTCGAACCATGAGTGTTCTTTCAAGATGTCTCTGGCAGCAGCGTCTTTCCCTGAATGCTGACTGCTTGCGAGCTGTATCCTTTTATATCCGGGGGAGCTGACGCAATTATCCTCCCCGCATGTGCAGTGCAACGCGTTTGCATCCGCCTACGTATCCTGCTACGCATCTGTAGTAACATCCTATAGGCATCCGTGATGCATCCGCCTACGCTCCGGTCTTCCGTTATGCGTTCACTTCGCTCATTCTCCGCGAAGCCCTTCGGATGTGTCATCCGCTTCCATCCGCTGCCATCCACTAGGCTTCCTACGAACATCCGGCTTACCATCTCGCTACGTCATACCCCCCGTCATTCCTATCCATTGTTTTTCGTTCTGTTATGCCAAATTTAGGGCACTTTTGAGAGCGGATACAACGGATTGGAGCCACCCCTGAAGATTTTGCTTTCATCCGTTTCTGTCCTTTTTGCATACTTTTTGCATCCATCGCCAGTTGTGACCTAGCCTTTAGGCCACCGTGCAGAGCTTCATCCCATGCAGCATTTGCAGCGTAGCAAGCTTCCTCCAAAACGTCTGGCTGTCTGGCTGCTTAGCTACCAGCACTGTGGCATGCGGCACTTGAAGGCCGTGAGCAAGCTTCCACCCCACTGTCGCAGCTTCCAGCTTACCTGGCTTTCTGGGGCAGAGAGGAAGTGGTGAGCCAGAAGGTTGCTGCTCGGGGGTCCCCACCCAGGCCTGCATTCGTCTGCGATGCTCCACAGCTCTAGGCCTCTGGCCTGCTAGGGGTTGTGGAGGGCAACCAGGGAAGCAAAGGGCTACGCCACTCATCATCACTCCTTCCCTGTTGCCAGGGGCAAAGGTTTGTAGAAGGCCTTGTGCTGGCCTGGTTGCCCCTTGCACTTGGTAAAATGCTTGCCCAGTTGAGGGAAGAGGCGGCTAGCATAGGGATCAAATGCATGTTGGCATCAGCCTCATTGCTTCCGTTGCCTCCTACACCCCCCAGCAGCTGAGACCCCAGCACTGTGAGAATCCAAGCGGGGACGAGATGGCGCGTGTGTGGGGAAGCTGAGTTGGTGACAGCTCTGCCCTGGCAGCTCATCTTTTTCCTGTGCCACCGGCTTGTGTGGAGAAAGGTAAGTTTTGCAGAAGTCAGGAGAAGCCAAACCACTGCCTAGCCCAGAGCTGGTGCAGGATGAATGTTGGTTCCAGCCTTTTCCCAAAAAAGGGAGGCGGAGGAAGTTCCTGCCCGCCGGCCCTTTATTGGATCCGGAACCTGCCGGGCCGCCTTTTGGGCAACATGGGACCGGCGGGCAAATGGACAATGCCATCCCTTGGGACTCTGGAAACTGGCTGAAGAAAGAACGCCATTGGAAGCACGCATGTATGTGTGTGTGTAGTTTCAGTGGGTTTGCTAGCTGTTAGAAGGACAGAGGAGGGAAAGAGAGAGAGAGAAACGAGAGAGAAGAGAGAATTGAGAAGAGAGAAAAGGAGAGAGAGAGAGAGAGGGAGAAGAGAGGGCAATAAAAAAGAAGAGAAAGGGAAAAAAAAGAAAAGAAAAGGGATAGCAAAGAAAGGGGGGTGGATGGAAGGACAAGAAAGAAAGAAAGAAAGAAAGGGGGAGGAGAAGGTTGAATTGAGGTATATGGAGGATAGATAGATATATGGAAGGAGGAGGAGGGAGGGATGCGGTATTGCCGGGCCATGGGCTGTCGAAATCTTGTTGTCCGTGCGTCGCGGAGATTACTGGCGGCAGTCATAGCGGGACCAGAGCCGGTCCAAAGCCCACGTGGATATCGCAATGTGTGACATGTACCGTCAGATGTAAGCTGCCGACGCTGTGGAACAAGTTGTGTTAACAGGGAGCTAGCTGATGAGATGGATGGAGCCGAGTGACCCCCGAAGGATGTTGGGGGGTGCTGCGTCAGCGCTGTGTCCTGTTGGATGCAGTAGCGGTTTTGCCCGCTGGGAGGGAATGGGTGGTGGTTACGCTCGCTCCGTCGCGGGCGGAGGTGGGGACTGGCCCTTTAAGATGTGGGAGGCGAAAGGGAGAAGGAGGAGTAGGGGCAGCTTAAGAAGGAAGGGGATCCCTAGTGTAGTGGGCGAGGGATGCGGTGTTACGAGGCGGACAGGTGACAGTGGGGGGAGGGGGGGAGGGGTGACTGCGCGCGGGGAGTTTGTTGGGTTTGTAGATTTTGTGACAAGTGGCTGTTCTGAGAGAGGTTTGTGTGGTGAATCGGTAGGGTGGGTTTCTGAGGCCAAGGGAAAAGAATAAAAAGAGGAAGGTAAGGAACAAACCTTGGTTGTGCAGATGACTCATACGGCGGTCATCTTCTATCCGACCTCCTGCTCTAGCAGGTTTGAAGGTGGTTAGTGTTTGTGGGCTCTGCTCCTCTCAGGTGGTGTGTGTGCTGCGCAATTTCTGTGTCGGAACAACTATCGCAAAAAAACAGCTGGGTCTGGAGTAAGCTCTGGTAGACGATCAGTCATAAATTGTTAGAAATACATCATTTGCTAAGCACGCAACACATTAAGCAAGGGTCTATTGTGTGATATTTTTGCGTTTCTCGAGCCAGTCACATGGCCACGTTGTCCATGCACCAGCCCAGTCACCTTGACCACCAAGGCCACAGTACCACCATATTAAAGCGAGACCAAGATAGCTGGTATGGTTAAAAAATATTTGGGATATGTTCCGCCCTTTGTGGAGAGCAGAACTCTCAGAGAAGTGAAAGAAAATATTTATGCTCCATATTAGGAATATTAACCATCATTGGACTATGATATCTCTCAATGGTTGTGTCATTAAGTAAATTCAAAATGGCCCGATTACATAGGGCTTTCACTCTTCGCTCCTCATCTCCCTATCTCATACAATAACAGCAGTAACCATTATTTCGTCTTGCTATGCAACCCTCACCAACTCGGATGATACTGGAGACTCTAGACGCGAGGGTTTACGCAAAGAATTTCGTGGTGAAAATCTCACCACATCTAAGGCCCAGTAACGGGGAGGCTCGGAAGTTGTGGAATTTTCTAAGTAAGCAATGTTGACTGCATGTAGCACGATAATCAGAGTTTCTAGTGGGTAATTGGACGTCATCTGTGATTGAGGTGAGTGTGTGCGATAAATTGGAGGTGAGTCGAATCTAGTGAGAATGTGTGTTCAAGATGTGTTCCTACTTTGGCTAGTGATCCTATACCACTGCCTTGCTCGCAACCTTTGCGCACATTAAAACCCAAACTCTATCTTTGACATCCCAAGTGTCTGAGATACATATATATACTACATATAACATACATCAACAATCACCCTGCTTATGCATGTACCCAATATGACCATAAGAATTTAGTCTTCAGGTATCCTTAGGAAATCCCTCACATAAATAATGTCTGTTATAATACTGGCCACCCAATATGAACGCTTTCGAGAGTCATATTTGGATCTAGACGTCACTTCTGAGAACAAAGATTTCTCTGGACTATCTGAAATAGCGACATTGGCCACTATAAGGGAAGGTATATATCATCGAGATATTGTATGAGGTGCACACGTTACTGACCAACAACAGGCCTTGATATCTACCTAGCCAATGCTGCTTCCCTCTTTAAAATAATTGAACAGAAATAAATATTTAAAACACAGAAAATGTAATACTTGTTTCAAGTTAAGAATTCATCTGGTTACTTGAATACAATCAGCATTCTACGCCCCATAACCCTCTTCGTTAGCAGCTGAGTGGTGATCGCGAGATCATGTAATGCTCAAGCTGACAACCCGCAATGTTTGTGCAGCTAAATGGCTTTCCCTTAAGACGTTGTGAAGTGGTCTATTGATATTACATAGTAAGAACCTAAAGTTTCTAGGCAGATCTGTGGCCCGCTAGTTAGCATGATCCTTGTGGTTTGGCTTTTTATTCCACACTTCCTTGTTTCTTTCTCTTATTGGTATTTACTGTCATTACCATGGTATCATTTAATTATTATACTTTTTGTTTCACAGAAGTACCTAAGTGGGTTCTACTGAGGGAAAACTCTGAGATCTCTGTGATTACTATTTTGTTGAGCAACTATATTGCATGGCTGATACCTTACCCTATGTTACTCAGACTAATAGTTCTAACTTTAGTATGAGAAAATAATCTTCTGTATCAACATGTGTTAGTCCTAACATGCTATTTTTATGTACTGTCTCTTAACTCAACTCATATAGTTCCTGTATGTGTAGTGGTTTGTCATGTATTAAACCATCATGTTATAATAGCATATAATGCTGGTGTGCTCTGTTGATATATATATAGCCTCTCCTGGTGGTTTCTCACATAATAGTAGTCACACTGCAAATTGCTCTCTGACAGTTGTTATGGCCACACATGGTGTTTATGTTAGCCTGGTTATGAGGCCAACACCACTCGCGGCATGCTTGCAGCCAGTCATAAGGTAGTTTATAATTCGTAGTTCCATAATTGTGAAAAAACAGCAGCATGGCCTGAGCTTGATAACAGATGATGATGGTAAGTGATGTTTTGCATGGTGCTCTCAATGTAAAGTGAAGTATCAAATATTTGTACCTCTCTTGAGGATACTATCGAAGATGAATTGTTAGATGCTGGCATGTAGGAGGAGCTAATGTTGCGTTGGAGAACAATGTTTGTTGCGCTGAGTTCCACTGGCAGTCCTGGATGATGGGATCAGAAAAAAATAAAAGGGCTTTACGCAGGAAATTTTGGTTTGGAGACAGTGAGGCTGATATACGTGAGGAGGTCTCGTATTGAGAGTTTTGCAGCATAATTCAGCCACCAAAAAATATAAACACAGATGGCTTGATTTGCTTTCATTTAACTCTTTATAGGACAGTAGAATTTTACAAACCAGTTATAGATTTCTCCAACATGGAGCATAATTCAAACAGAAACATGTGGCAAGTATACCTGTGAGAA
>BHFT01015143.1:0-12046 GCA_004320025.1 Laticauda laticaudata | reverse complement strand
CCTGATGATGGCAGATGAGATTCTGCTGAAACGTTGCTACAACTTTGAAAGCACTCCAATTATGTGGGATAATACCCGAAGGAAGGTGAACAGTACACACACACACACACACACACACATTAATATAACATGTATATCTATAATTGTTTGATGGGTGTAGCTGTTTCCCCTAGGATTTATTTCTTGATTTGAAAATTTGCAGTATAGAGGAATATTTTGTGATTAATCAGGCTATAAATTAAAAACATATCCCAATAAATCACTGCTTGAAGAAAGAGCTTCCTCTATTTCTCATTATTGTCAGGAGAAATAAGATTCATTTCTTTGGAAATTGAAAAAGAATTTCTATTCTAGCAAGTTCAGCCCACTGCTTCACCTAGGAAGACCAAGTAGATAGAAGAATGAAAAATGACAAATGCAAGTGGACAAGAACATCAAGTGAGGGAAGGACTGTAACTGGGAGATAATAGATATAGAAATAAAGAACTGTTGTAAATTCTGCAAAGGAAATATGTGAGGATGTATACACATTTTGCAAAAAGTTACTTACTTTTATAGGAGGTTATGTTTGTCTTTCTCTTCCTCTTGTGTAAGAAAATATTTTTCACATTAATTTGATTGCTGAGGAACCCTTGTCAATCCATGATGAAACCTAATATAAATGGGGGTAATTTGACCGAGTGGTTAAGGCATCAGGCTAAAAAACCAATTCCCCCTACAGGTGATTTGGGCCAGTTAATCTCTGTCAGTCCACTTACCTCAAGGGGGAAATGTGGGAAAATTAGGAGGAGTAAGGAATATTAGGTATGTTTATCACCTTCAATTGTTTACAAAAATAATGAAGGTGGATTATGTTTTCCTAGCTGATGCAACAGGATGCCTAGTGAGTCTCAAGTTTAGATTTGCTCTGTTGAGTCTTCCTTCCTTTCTTCCCCCTCCCTCCCTTCTTTTCTTTCACTCTTCCTTTCATCTTTATTTCCTTCCCTTCTCCTCCTTCCTACCATTCCTTTCTGCCACTCTGTCAATATCTTCCTTCCTTTCCTCAATTCCTCCTTCCTTCCTTCCTTCCTTCCTTCCTTTCTTCCTCCCTCTGTACTTCCTTTTGACCCTTCTTTTTTCTACTTTCTTCCACCTTTCCTTCATTCCTTCCCTCCCTGTCCTTCCTTCTGTTCCTTTCTGTCATTATCTTCCTACCTTCCTTCTATATGAAGGAGTAAGGGATTGAGAGACTGACTGGGAAATTTTCACAGAAAATTGAAAAGGAAGATCATATTACTATAGCAGTTCAGTCACACTGAAGCAGCCATATCTTCTCCAAATTTTATTCCCTCAAGAAACCTGGCTTCCAGATTTTGAATATTTCTATAAATTAGCACATCTGAGGTACCTTGGTTCAAAAATTGTTTCCCTATTATGCATTGGTTTGCCCAATCAAAAGTTTTAGTATTATACAAATTTGATGCATATAGCCACCATCTCACAAATGTGGCTCTGCAAATATACATTATTATTAGCAATCACAGATGTGACTGCTAATAATACATTAAAAACAATACAATAAAAACCCTTTCATCCAATATCAGCAAAGGCTACGTTCACATAGAGATGCAGTTCCTTGTTAATGTACAGTGTCGCAGAAGATCTAAATAACAGCATCAGAGGTGGTATTCAGCCAGTTCAGACCAGTTCTACCAAATTCTGTGCCGTTCAGAAACACGGAAAATTGCACCACCAGCTGCTGCTTCTCTGTGCCGCAGTGCTTTCTGGATGGAAGCAGGAAGGTGGAAGAGGAAAGTGGCAGCTCACAACTGCTAAATTGCACAAATACTCTCCCAGCAGTGCAGAGAGAAGCAGCCGCTGCCCCGAAGAGCAGAGGAGGAGGGGAGCAGGTCCCAAAAGGCTGTTCGGTTGAGCCTTGCTGCGTGGTGGTAGCCGTGTGCACACACAGTTGTGGAAGCCACATACACTCATGTTTTTGGTGAACTGGTGGTGAAATTATTTGAAACCCACCACTGAACAACATGTCTTTTATGGAACTCTTTTTATAATTGTGAAGTACTTCCTACAATGATAACTAAAACTACTATTATCTCACATAATGCCATCTGTTTTGTTACAAGCCAGACTATCATGGTAGCTATTTGTGAATGGCCCAAGACATCCTTTCAACATTCCAAAGATATCCATTGACGCAAACCTTTACCTATTCCTGGCTTATTTCTTCCTTCTAAATTGTCATAATAGATAAGTTCCAATTGATCATCTCAAAATATAAAAGTATTCCCTCAACATTTAAAAATAAAAGCAGCCTTCATTCAATGAAATAATTGTCCTATACTTAAGGACAATGGGTTAGCTGTTTGTAAAGATATATCGGCATTCTTAATTAGAACAAGTCTTTACATTTTATCAAAGTGGGATGCTGCCAATTTAATTTCAACTCAATGCTAGCTTATTAATGTCTGATTTCCATGTGAAAAAATTCAATATCGCAAATAGTTCAATGGGATGCTTTGTTTGTTTACTTCATGCACCTCCAATGAGATAAAACAAATCTATAATTGAACATTGTCTAACCTTTGGACAGTCATTGGATATATGTTTATTCATCCATAAATATTTGTTCAAACTGGTTTTTATGTGAGACCATATTTTGTAAAAAAGAAAATTGAATATTAGCTTTGTTAGTGATTACATAAAAACTAAGTTCCAATGATAAGTTGTCTATTTTTAGTGAAAAATTGAGTGGTAGTAATTCTTATTGATGTTGGCTTTGAAATTTGTTACTGATATTAACTATATGTTAAAAATTAAAGCAAGACAGCCTCAACTGAGGGAAAAAACCCTTTGCAAACCACATAAAAAAACCTTTGACTTACATAATTTAAGTAATCTTAAGCAGAACTATGAAGTGTAAAGTGGTGTTAAACCATTTCTTTTATTTTTTTGTTCTGAACAAAGAAAGAAATGTTGCATTAAAAATTTGCTAATTCTTTTCATTGGTGATGCTAACAGATTTTTATATTATGTTTTAATCAAAGAGAGAAAAACAATGTAGCAGAGCTAGTTATATAATCTTTCAAACTAACTCTAGGGAGATGTTTTATTTTCAATTTCTATCATGCGTTCAGGAGAAAATGTGTTTCCCTGATTTAGTTAATTAAATGTTGAAGTTGCATCTTTTAAAACTGTGAAAGAAGATGAGAAAAATACAAGGCCACATTTTGCAAAATTTGACAAAGTAATTATTTTTTTGAGGACAAAATAATTTATTTTTATTCCATTGGAATGAGTCAGCAGAAAAAAGTCTGTTGTCTGTAATAGAGATACATGGAATACTAATAGATGTACCTGTGGAATGTAATAGAGATACATGGGATACTTGATAAAATACAATCCCAGAGGAAGAATAGCCCAACTGACTGGTGAAGCATTAATTGTAAGAAATGTATCAAACTTGAAATACACATTCTGCAATGAAACATAAGTTGTGCTTCATCATTCATTTTTCTCAAAGCTATAATTCATAGTACTTTACTCTTATGGTTATAAGTATTAATTGACTAACTAGAATTGTTAGTTTGGAGGAGGCTGCTTTGTCTCTGATGTATTTTGGGAATACATGAGTGCAAGGGTTATAAGTCATGAAGGAGAAAATATGCACAATGGCCTTCAAGCAATGAGTAGCTTGTGTTTATCAATCCTCATATCCTTCTATGCATTACTTAATCTCAACAGATGATAGCAGCTAGCCAACATAGCTGGGACAAATAGGTCTGGGACTCAGACCACCAAAGAATATTAGCAGTCAAAACACATACACATTTTTTTTTAAAGCTAAAATATCGTGCTTTTTATGTACAAGAATATATTTTGAGAAATATATCACCTTTTAACGTTATACCTCAAACAATTAACTGGAAATGTAGACAGGCGTTGGTTTAAAAAAAGAGAGTTTATAATCATCTCTGAGACCACATGCACTGGGAATAGAAGCTAAAACTCAATCAAACTACAGAATTCCACCTTAGCAAAGACTTATTGATATTACAAATTCTTTTGCTTCCATATCTCAAGTCTATAGAAAATATATAAATGCTCAATTTTCTTGAAAACAGATAATTACATTATCAATTGCATGTACATTATCAACTGTATGTTTTTAAAAGTTCATAGCACTGATGCAGTTCAAAGCAAACTACACTGCTCAAAAAAATAAAGGGAACACTTAAACAACACAATGTAACTCCAAGTCAATCACACTTCTGTGAATCAACTTCTTGTGAAATCAAACTGTCCAACTTAGGCTAGCAGGCACTGATTGAATCAATTTCACATGCTGTGTGCAAATGGAATAGACAACAGTGTGGAAAGCAGAAGCAGTTAGCAAGGACATCCCCGTAAAGGAGCGGTCTGTGCACGTGATCGAGAACGTTCCTCAAGTTCCTATGCTTTCTGCGATGGTTTTGGTCACTTTTGAATGCTGGCAGTGCTTTCATTCTAGTGGGTAGCAATGAGTTGGAGTCTAAGCAACCCAGCACAAGTGGCTCAGGTAGTGCAGCTCATCCAGATGGCACAATCAAGTGCGAGCTGTGGCAAGTTTATGTGTCTGTCAGCATACTGTCCAGAGCCATGGAGGCACGCACCAGGAGACAGGCCAGTACATCAGGATTGTGTGGAGTAGGCCGCGTAGAGGGCAACCATTAGGTACCGAATGAGATCTCCCAGACCCCGTTGGTGCGGTTGGCCCTGTTGTTCCTCCAAATGCAAGACAATGCTTAAGATCCATCATGTGGCCTGAAGTGTGTCAGCGGTTTTTTTGGCAAGACGAAGGCATTGATGCATGAGACCTGGTCTGCCCGTTCCCAGACCTGGATTCCATTGAGCAGCATCTGGACATCATGTCTTGGCTCGCAGTCTCACAATGCCACCATTGCACCACAAGACGTCCAGGAGTTGGGGGATGCTTTAGTCCAGATGTTGGAGGAGATGCCTCAGCGAGACCATCTGCCACCTCATCAGGAGCATGCCCAGGCATTGTGGGAGGTAACAGGCCACAACTGTAGGCAACACAGCACCCCTGAACACATTTTGACGTTGTTTTAAGGACTTACATCAAGAGTTGATCCAGCCTGTAGTGTTTTTTTCAACTTTAATTTTGAGTGTGTATCCAAATCCAAGACCTCCTAGGTTGCTAAAATTGATTCTATTGGATAATTTTTGTGTGATTTTGTTGTCAGCGACATTCACTCTGTTAATGAATAAAGTATTTATAAGAATATTTCATTCATTCAGATCTAGGATGTCTTATTTTTGTGTTCCCTTTATTTTTTTGAGCAGTGTATTTCTCCATGGCACGCATGCAGTGGATGCAGCGGACATACTCAGATAGATGTTATCATTTATCTTCTGTAGTGCAGGAGATTCTGAACGAAACTAAAATTGGATTTGGTTTATTTATGACCAATACTGATTTTTCCTCCTATAAAGAACAAGTGTAGGCAGTAAGCATGAATAATCAATGGAGAAACTCTGTCCTGTTTAGGATGGGTAACCTGCTTATAATACTTTGGAAGAATGGGCTTTTAGGATTACTGTGCATAGCAAAAGGGATAAAGATAGTTTGTCACTCAGAGCTTTTGCTCATAGCTTGGTAGGCAACTATATAGCCAAATAAATCATGTCATATGGTAAAACCTTGCATTTCCTAAGATTGTCCCTTCAATGTCTTCCAGATTATGCCCCTAAATCCCTTTCACTTTCCTGTTGCCTAGGCAACAAAAAAAATCACAGCAGTGAAAAGAAGGCTTGAGATTTCATTTAAACATGTGTGAGAATAACATTCTGAAGATTAAATGGAATTGATCCCATGTTTATCTTGAATGCTTCTCAACAATGGGGTGAATATTATCTTATATATCCCCAAGGGCAGCTACTAGAGGAAAATGCATACATAAGAGGGTCTAACTAAAGCCAACACAGAATAATAATAATAATAATTATTATTATTATTATCATTATCATTATCATTATGCCAAGGAAACAAGGGACTTTGGAAGAATAGAAGGATCATAGAATCATAAGGCTAGATGGGAGCTTGGAGGTCTTCTAGTCTAAACCCCTGTCCGAGACAGGAGTCATTATATCAACCTGGACAAAAGGTTATTCAATCTTTTCTTGAAAATCTACAGTGATGCAGCGCCCATTTAAACAAGCTATTCATTGCTTAATTCTTCTCACTGTTGTTTCCAAGGTTCGATCTCCCTCTGATGAGTATCTGTCCATTGGTTCTTGTTCTGCCTTCAGATGCAGTGGAGAATAAATTGATGCTCTCTTCCCTGCGACAGCCCTTCAAGTATTGGAAGAGTTCTACCATTGTCTCCCCGAGTCTTCTGTTCATTAAGTTAAACATTCCTAGTTTCTTTAGACATTTCTTAGATATTCATCATAATTTAGTTTCCAGATCCGTTATAGTCTCTGTTGGTCTTTGCAATCTTTCTAAGATCTAAGCAACTTTTTTGAATTGTGATGACCAGAACTAGGCGAGAAATTTCAAGTGTGGTGCTCTATCACTTTCCATGATCTTGATGATATCTTTCTGCTGATGCAGTTTAGGACCATGTTGGTTTTCTTGGCAGCTGCAACATGCTGCTGAGTCATACTTAAGCATTTATCCACCAGGACCTACTGTCAAAAAAGGCACTACTGTTGAACCAGGTACTGCCTATCCTGTACCTGTGCATTTAGTTTTTCCTGCCTTACTTTTCTGATGGCTGAATTACATCTTGTTGGAAAGAGTCCAATGCTCAAGTCTGTCAACATCTTTCTGAACCTTGAGTCTGCCTTCCAAAGTTCTGGCAATTCTCTCCACTTGGTGTCATCTGCAAATTTGATGACTGTCCTTTCAATTCCCTCATCTAGGCCATTTATGAAGATATTGAAGAGCACTGGTACCTCAAGGCATCTCATTACATGCTTCCCTCCATATATATGCAGTTCCATTGAGGACTACATGCTGAGTGCAGTTGGCCAGCCATTGCAAATCCATCTGGTGATAGTATTGTCTATCCCTCATTGTTCTATCTTACCAAGAAGTAGGCTGTGGTCAAATGCCTTACTGAAGTCTAAGTCTACCAAAAACACAGCATTTCCTTGATCCAATAATTTAGTCACTTTATCAAAGAAGGCAATAAGGCTTGTGCAGATGCATCGTGCAGATGCAAATAGACATTGTAGACTTTCTGCTTTTGATTCTTAGTTGTAAGATTTGCATGTATAACATTGTGCAGACCATTAACTTCATTCACTGGACAAAGACCATTTCTCTATAGCTCATGGTGAGCTCCTGTTTGCTCTCCAAGAATCATCAAAGACTTTCAATGACAGAAGAAATTTGAAGATTGCTTATGATTGAAGAAGAGCTATAAATTGTAGCTTGTCCTAAAGATTATAAGTATTGAATGGCTTTGATATTTTTTTAGCCCCACATGTACAGATATTAAGGTTAGAAACAAGTATCTGGAAAAGAGAGTCAGGATTGAACCAATTATCCTGTTTCCCCAGTATAGAAATATATAGTTTTACTTTAAGACAAAACAAAACCAAGATGGACTTTTTTCATGTCTTCACACTTTACACAATACAGTATCAAGGGAACTCCTGTACAAACAGTAAAATCTTGTCAACAATTTCAGTTGCTATTGTGAATTCTCAAAGCAATGTTTCATGAGTGTCAAATGTCAGGAAATGTGATCTTGTGTGAGAATACCAAAACTCTCAACAATTTTATAAGATTCCAGCCATTTTATTTATTTTTCCAATTCATTTAAACTTGGAGATTGTGGATGCATGATGTTGTCCACTTCTAGTCTAATGAATAAAGTAAGGAAAGTAAAACTTGATACAAAAAAGCTTTCGTGACCTGCATTTGAATTGTTTTCTCTGTTCAGAACTTTTTTTTGGGGGGGGGGTAATATTGTTTCTGTTTTATCAGGCCATTGTCAATTCCAATCCACACATCCTGAGAAATAGAGAAAAAAAGAAAGAAGAGAGAGAAAAAAGAAAAAGGAAAGAAAGGAAGGAAGAAAGGAAGGAAGGAAGAAAGAAAGAAAAAAGAAAGAAAGACAAAAATAAATTTTAGCTCTGATAAGTATGTTCAATCAAAGTTTGTGAGGCTATGTTTTGAGATTTTTTTTAATTTCTTCAAATCATGGGTTTGGAAGATAAGGGGAAGGATGCACAGAAGTCTGAAATTCATATTAAGTACAGATATGTTCTAAAAGCTTTGCTCTCATCTCAATGGCAAAATGCATTCTGTGTCAATCTTACAACAGAAAATACATCACAACTCAAAACAAAGTTATTCTTGTCAAGGAATGAAAAGAGATGCATGCCAATCTTTCTGTTGTTCTCTTTTTAACTTTGAAATGCTGTGTTTTACTAAAGAAATTTTACTTGGCAATGAATAAACTCTCATTTTATTGTTTTAGAAAACTTGATATAGAGCAGTTAGAACTGTATAAGAATAACACATATTTAGAAAAATCAGGAGATTGGTATATAAGTCTTGCCTGATGGCATGCTTTGAATTCCAAAGACTTAAAATCATACAGTGCTGACCAGTCACTGGTCTGGCTCACTAAAATAATCCTCCTATATTAGGGCAAGGTATCTATTAAGCACCCTCTTAAAAAAACCTTCTACTCCCAACCTGTATTATCACCAGGTGCATTATTTCTGGCTGGGAATGGTGTGGGCTTGGCTAACCTCTAATATTCAAGCCATATGGCTCCCCCTCAACCGAGATCTCTTTTTCTCCAGCTGGGCATTTCTGGCTGCTGCTGACTGCTAGCTGATCCCACAATAACAGAATAACAGAGTTGGAAGTGATATTGGAGGTCTTCTTGTCCAAACTCCTGTTCAAACAGAAAACCTTATACTCTTTCAAATGATTTTCCAATCTCTTCTTTAAAATCTCCAGTGATGGAGCATCCATAAATTCTGGAGACAAATTATTACACTGATTAATTGTTCTCACTGTCAGGAAATTTCTCCTTAGTTCTAGGTTGAATCTTATAATTGGGCTTCGATGACATTTGTGTGATGTGTTTGCTTCTAAGTCAGAAGAAGCATTATCTTTTCAGTTGCATTAATAGCAGAGGTTGAATTCAGTAGGTTCTGACCAGTTCTGGAGAAAATTTCCGGTAGTGGAAATTTTGAGAAGTTCAGAAAACCAGCAAATACCACCTCTGACTGGAGATTTTACAGTATCCTTCCCCTGCCATGCCAACCAAGCCACGCCCACAGAACCGGTAATAAAAAATTTGAATTCCACCACTGATTAATAGATACAGTTGAGATATAATCAGACACAGATCAACAAACTGGATCATGCTTGATTTATTAGTAATACAGTGAGTGAAAGTCTTTCTTTTTCTTTTTCACTTTTTCTCTTCCCATGAGGACCCAGATTGTTAGGGGCAATATGCTAACTCTGTAAACCACTTAGAGGGGGCTATAAAGTACTGTGAAGTGGTATATAAGTCTAAATACCATTGCTGTAAGCCAGGGGTGTCAAATGTGTGTCTTCACAGCACTGTCACGTGACAGTATTGCAACTTTCCTCCCTTCACTAAACTGGGGTGGGTATGGCCAGCATGATGCATCAGGTCCATGGGGCGTGAGTTTGCATGAATAGAAGAAGTGGTATTCAGCAGGTTCTGACCAGTTCTAATCTAATAATCTGACCAGTTCTAATCTAATTCTAATCTAATAATCTGACCAGTTCTAATCGAATAATCTGAAGACATATCCAGGTCTTTCATTATAGATGGCATTGGATTGCTTATAGCAGTCCAATGCCATCCATAATGAAAGACCTGGATATTTCTTCAGATTATTAGATTAGATTAGATTCAACTTTATTGTCATTGCACATGAACACAGGCAACGAAATGCAGTTAGCATCTAACCAGAAGTGCAAAACAGCAATGAANTTTATTGTCATTGCACATGAACACAGGCAACGAAATGCAGTTAGCATCTAACCAGAAGTGCAAAACAGCAATGAAGTATAAATATATAAAAATATATTATTGTTATATCTTAAAAACACAATATTTTAGTTCCACTCTGCTTTGTTTTGTCATAGCTTGGGATGAATTCTCTTACAGCTTTTTTTTTCTCCTGAATTTGGAGAGAACTATTATGCTTTAAAAAAAAACAAAAACCCACTGTATGAATGTTTCTGANTATGCTTTAAAAAAAAAAAAAACCCACTGTATGAATGTTTCTGATTCAATGATTTGGATTTTAATCTGATACAGATAATGATGCCTCACTTTAATCTTTTCAAAACAAGCATATCACTTTGAGGGGTGGGGCTGTACATGTTTACCTTATTTATTTAGCATTATATATTAGTTTTTAGAATGCTTGAATGACCTACATACATTATCTCCTGTAAATAATTCTTTGTAACATCATGCTGATTAAGAATTCTGCAGAAGAAGCTTGCACAATTTTTATATGGATTTGATCAGTAAGAAAAATCCAGCTCTGAATTATTATTTTATATATGAAAGCTACAAAACAGACAGAAGATATTAGAAACACCAATCAGGCAGAACACAGTAAACTCCAAGACCAATGAATACAGACCAAGACTCCCAACCAATCAGGCTGAAGAAAAAAACATTCTGGCACAGTGCAGGCTAGCACAAAATTTAAAACAGAAACAGGTGTGAAAGTCTGATTCACAGACGAACACTATACAGAAGCCTGATGATGACAGATGAGATTCTGCTGAAACGTTGCTGCAACTTTAACAGAACTACAATGACTGGGATAAATACCCGAAGGAAGCAAACAGCATATATATATTGGGTATCTAGGCAACATTTCGATGAAGTCTCATTCATCATCTTCAGGCGTGTTCTTCAGCTCTGTGCTTCTCAGAGTAATGTGAGCTTGCAGCTGCTTGCTCTCTTTTAATGCTAGTGGGGGTGACTTGATTAGGTGGGGGGATTGACTGTGTTCTGATTGGGTGGGGTGTGTTCTCATTGGTTGGGGGTTTCGCTGTGTTTCTAATTGGTAAGGGGGTTGGCTGTGTCTGATTGGCTGGGGGTGATTCTGTTTAGGTGGGGGCTTGGTTGTGCTCAGGTTAGTCTTAGTTGCTGGGGGATTTGAGCTGGTGAGCTCTGATCCTGTTGTTTGGCTTTGTGTTCGTGTTGTGCCACATCTTCATGATGGGTGTCAGTTCACTTCTTGTATGGGTCAGAGGGGTTTGAAGCGGCTAGTGGTGCAGCTGCAGTAGGCTTCTGGTTCATGGTCATGTCTCATTCTTCTGTGTGGTGTGAGTCTTTTTTCTACGTGGAATCTGTGATGTAGAATTTTCTACATAGAATCTTTGTTTGGCATTCGTGGGTGTGGGTCTGGTGTCATTCTTCATGTTAGGTGCTCGTTTATTTAATGAGGGCAGGTTTCCAAATGTTGTTGGTAGGCGGGAGGTATCATCTCATTTATTTGGGAGGTTAACTTGTTTATTATTAATTATATATAAAAAACGAAGAAAGGTCTCTCCTCCTCCAAGGATGCTACCACCACATTTCCACGTAGAAAAAAGACCTCACACCCACACAGAAGATGAGACATGACCAGAACCAGAAGCCGTACCTCAGCTCTCCCACGTAAAATTGGAAGTATCTAGGCAAAGTTTCGATGAACATCTCATTCATCACCTTCAGGCTTCTTTCTTCGGCCTGTGCCTTCTCAGAGTAATGTGAGCTTGCAGCTGTTCTTCCTTTTAACTGCTAGTGGGGTAATGACTTTCGATTGGGCTGGGGGCTTGTGCGTGACCCATAACAGAAAGCGAACTGACACCCACTAAAAAGATGTGGCACGACCACGAAAGCCGAAGCCAAACAACAGTATCACAGCTCACCAGCTCAAATCCCCCAGCAACTCAGACTAACCTGACCACAACCAAGCCCCCACCTGAACAGAACACACCCCAGCGAATCAAAAAACCAGCAAACCCCCAACCCAA
>BHFT01015141.1:0-10170 GCA_004320025.1 Laticauda laticaudata | reverse complement strand
GGATGGAACATTTTCTTGTCCGCTGTGTCCTTTTTACAAACATTTTGCATCCGTCGGCCAATGTGACAGGCCCTTAACTTCAGGTTTGTTCTATGATTTAGTTCAACAATGAACTAAACGAACTTTTTTTCTTTTTCCAAAGAAGAAGAATAACTACTTTTTTTTCCCAGAAATTGAAATGCTCCAACAGTAGATCTCAAAGTCAAACTTTTGATGACTATAATGAATGAAAATAATTTTCAGTTTTCACCCCATTTGTGATTCCTCCCATTGGGCTCTTGCCTGTTGACTCACTCAGAATTTAAATAGATTTCCCTTCTTGCGGCCATGATCCAAATTGTAATTATTTATTTCTTCTCTTGGTGCTAAATCTCCAAAGACATTTTGGATTGCTTTTAGACATCACAGCCATAATATGCTTCAACTTCGATATTATTTCAAAGCCTTGTTGTCTAATATCTTTTGCACTGGAACATTTTGGAGGCATACATGCTCCAGGTGAAATAGAATGTCTTGAAGGCTTTTGAGACAGGCAGGGGCTGCAGATGTGAAGGCTTATCTGGATTAGGAAACCTCTGGAGCTTCTATCTTGGAAGAAGTTTTTAGTTTCTGCCATGTCTTCATATCACTGTGTCTTCAAAGGAAGGCTGGAGAGGAGCAATAGTCATTTTGCTGCTTCTGCTGGTTCTGATGCCCCAGGAAGTTCTGGCAAGTCTCAAAGCCAAATGCATCCTAATTCAGAAGAGGGGCCAGGTGCATCTACAGAACTATTACAGGCCAGGAAAGTTTCTCATTGGTGGCATTGTCTCTGCAAGGAAGATGAGGTTTCCTCCATTAAGCTTCAACAAATCTCCTTTGACTCAAATTTCTCAGTGAGTCAAAGTTCCTGCACAGAATTAGAATTTCTCCATTCCAACCTAAGCTCTAAATTTTCAACCACCTCTCTTGCAATGAATGATCTGCTAGGTTTTTTTCTTTCTGTCTGTTTCATTTCATCCTTGTTTCATCCTTTTCAGCTGATGAATCTAATTTGAAATTCTCAAATAAATAATCAGTGGAGAATCTTCTGTTTTTCTTGACTTTGAAAAAGAAGCATCTGCTTTTCTTGACATCCTCTTAGCAGAATTGGACAATGAATGGACAAGAGGGGATGGTTTTTCATATCCATTTCATGTATTCATAATCATGTTTATACTTGTTTGTTACAAGTATAAAGGTGTCAAAATGCCTTTCTTCCGAGGATTCAAATTTTTCCACTGGGAGAGCTCTGGTGCAAGGATACAGACAACTGATTGAAAGCTGTATCTTTTTATTTTTCAGGAAGGCAAGAGATAGTGAGGAGGCTGTGTTCCTGGGCTAGCTAGCTTCGTGTGGTAAGTCCCTCGTTTTTTATATCTTTTTCTCCTTTTGTGTGTGAATGTTCATTATTTGTATTTAGTGTTTAATATTTAATGTTTAAAATTCTGTCAGAGTTTATTTTATTTCTGGTGGAAGCAATCTTTGTGAGGTGCGGAATCACCACTGTCACCTGTCATTGCAAAGCTGTTCATGGAAGAATTCAAATCCAGAGCCCTGGCTAAAGCCACCCACAAACTCAAACTATGGCTAGAGCCCATGTCACACTGCCCAACGGATGCAAAAAGGACACAGCGGATGAGCAAAATGTTCCATCCGTTGTTATCCGCTCTCAAAAGGGGCAAAAAATTTTGCTAAACAGAGCGGATAACCGGAACGCGCGGGAGGAATTGAGAGCGGATTGGAAAAGAGGATTGTGGAACGGAAGCCTAGTGGATGGAAGTCGGATGGGAGCAGAATAGGCACGCTCGCGCTAGGCTTCGGGGACCTCAAGCAAAGCGGACGTGAACGGATTACAGCGGATTTGCAGAACGTAGCACAGCGGTGAAGCGGATTTGCAAGCGATGCACAGCGGAAGCCTAATGGACTGTCTGGCGTTAATTTTGCGCCATGCAGGGAGGATGCAATTGCGTCAGCCATGGATTAACGGAAGTAGGTACCAATTCAAGGAAAGACCTGCTGCCGGACGGATTGGCTGCCTTGCCTGTCTGGCCTGCATGTCTCACTGCAAGCTTGCTGCCAGCCTTGCTGCCAAGCCTGCCTGCAAGCCTTGCTGCCAGCCGGTCTGCCTGCCAGCCTTGCTGCCTGCCTTCCTGCCAGCCTTGGTTCATGTACTGCCTGCCAGCCTTGGGTGCCTGCCTGCCTGCCCAGCCTTCTGCCACCTGGTTCTGCCTCCTTGCAAGCCTTTGGTGCCTTGCCTTTGGTGCAGCCTTCCTGCAGCTTTGGTGCATGCCTGCCTGCACCTGCTGCCTGCCAGCCTTGCTATCTGCTGCCTGCCAGCCTTCCTGATAAGCCCTCCGACTAGGGCAGCCTTCCTGCCAGCCTTGGGTTCCTGCCAGCCTCCTTCCAGCCAGGCAACCCGCCACAACCAATGCGGAAGCACAGCAAAGCCCACCATCTGCTCCAGTCCTGGCAAGAGGGACAGGGCTACATCCCGCACCCCTGGCCCTCACTCTGGTTCTATTGGGCTTCAGCCCGCAACGGGCTTGCTTCTTTCTGGGGCTTTCTGATGCTGTTTTTGCTGCTTCTGAGGATGCCTGATGACAAGCACTTCAAGCACCAGCCACCCTCCAACAGCACCTGGACTTACCCTGAGACTGAGCGACCAAGAGGAGTGCAGAACTCATTTTTGTTTATAGTTTGTTGTAATAAAGTCTAATTTATGATTCACACACTTGCTTTCATTTTTTTTTTAATAAAGTCTTGGTGGAAACTTTAGAAATTGGTTTTAAGGCCTTGCATCTTGTGGGATGGTGTAAGGATAGTTTTGGGATGGGTTAGGCATACCCTGTGGGATGGGTAATAGATGTGGGATGGGTTAGGATAGCAAGTGGGATAGATAAACTCCAGTTGCAAGCATAGTTGGGACTGGTATGGTATCCTCAATGTCAACATAAACAGAACTCTTTATTAAACACCCGTTCATTGTAGGCCAACCAAAAACATACATGCCCAATATCTAATGCAAGTGTTGATGAGAACAGGCTGAAGGAAGCATCCATTTTAAGGCATCTACCATACCTGTCTTTGCCACTCCACTGCCCAGCTGGGGAAGTTGCACTAGGGTCTAGGAAGGTTGTGCTGCTTCTTCGCTTCATGTGCAGGCTCTGTTGGGGAACTTGCCACATCCTCAGTGGTGAAATCAGCGTTTCGCCGTTGCATCCATTCCCCAGGCTCCTGTCCCATTGCCTTGTTGACGGTCCACCAGCCTGTTCTGCAAGACTGGATAGCGGGTGCGCATGAGATTGTGCAGGATGCAAGCAAACTTCCATGATCCTCCTCACGTCTCTGGGCAATGCTGCATTGGTGGTGAAGAAGTACCTGGAACCTGTTTTTGGCACAGGATGCCAAAGGCGTTCTCCCCACCTGCCTTGCCCTGGACTGCCTGTAGTTGAAAGATCCTCTCTTCACGGGTGAGGAGTCTGGAAGTGGAGTGGCTTTCATGAGGTAGGTTTGTTGAGGGAGAAGGCGTCATCCCCACGATGAAAGTAGGGGCAATCTTTGTGTCATTGGGCGGGGGTCTGGATCTTGGAAGCCCATGATGAGGTTGCGCATTCCAGCTCCTGCCATTGAAGGAACTGGAGTACTTTTCTCTCCCCTTCTCCTTGCCTTGCTCTTCCTCCCTCTGCAGGGGCTTCAGGGCCTTCAAGCAGCAAGGGCTTTGGGCTTTGTTGGCTGGTTCACAACAGCAGCATATGCAGCAGGAAGAAGCCACGCAAGCAAGCAGCAGCAGCAGGAGAAGCATCCACGCACCAGCAAGCACGGAGATGCACCAGCCCAGCATGAAGCACGCACCAGCAGGAAATAAGCACCAGCAACCACCAGGAGACCAGGAGCACCAAGGAGCAGCACACCAGAGCACCAGCATCGCACAGCAGCACCAGCAAGCTTCAGAGTCAGTGCCAGGGGGTGGGTATGGTTGGGTTCTGTCGCTTCTTGCCAGGTGCTGGCAGGAGTAGGCACAGGCCTTCCTCTTTCTTCCCCATGGTGTTACTCTTATGTCTCTGGCAGCAGGTCTTTCCTCTGAATGGTGACCTGCTTGCAAGCTGCCTCCTTTTATATCCGTGGAGCTAACGCAATTCATTCCTCCCCACATGTGCAGTGAACGCTTTGTATCCGCTATGCATCCGCTCCTTCCGCTATGCGTCCGCTTCGCTGTTCTCCCCCGGAAGCCCTGCGGATGCGTCATCCACTTCCATCCACTTCCATCCGCTAGGCTTCCTAGGAACATCCGCTTTACATCCCCACTATATCTTCCCCACGTCCGTTCCTTTCCGTTGTTGTCCGCTCTGTTTATGCAAATTTGGGGCACTTTTGCTTGCAAATAACAACGGATGGAAAATTTGCTCATCCGCTTTGTCCTTTTTACATACGTTTTGCATCCGTCGGCCAGTTTGACCTTGCCTTAAGGGGGAAATATTTGACTTGTTGGCTAATTTGCATGTATATATATATATATCTAATTAGCACATTAGTCAATGACTTCCACAAAAGCAAAATTACAGGCCTGATCCACAAAAGCACACTGAAATATAATAGGGACCTAGAAGATGAACAAACCTATCGAACAGCTGTCCTGCTCTACAAAAAAAGGACAACAGACAAAATCAGAAAGATACTACACAGGCATAACATCAAGACTGCCTTCAAAACAGACAGAAAAATAGCAGCCATCCTAAGAAACCCCAAAGATAAAATTGACCTGGAAAACCAAGGCATATATGGTCCCCTGTGCATCATGCCCTGCCACATACATCGGACAGACCAGTAGAAGAATAAGTACCCACCTTGATGAACCCCAAAATGTTCATAGCATCAACTTCAATGGCACCAAAATTCTAGCCACTATAGAAAACTCCAGCTACAGAATTATCAGAGAAGCCATAGAGATTGAAAAATGACCTGAAANACTACAAAACAGACAGAAGATATTAGAAACACCAATCAAGCAGAACACAGCAGACTCCAAGACCAATAAACACAGACAAGACTCCCAACCAATCAGGATGAAGAAAAAACCATTCTGGCACAGCAGTAGGCTCGCACCAAATTTAAAACAGAAACGGCTGTGAAAGCCTGAAACGCTCAACAAAGACCAACCCAAAATGAGCCTCAAGATGGCAGATGAGATTCTGCCAAAATGTTGCTACAACTTTAAAAGCACACTATAATGACATGGGAAAATATATATGACATGGGAAAATACCCAAACAAAGCTGAATGCATACATACAAACATACATACATACATACATACATACATACATACATACATACATAAAACAGTGAGTAAAGATCGATCTGGAGCTCTATTATAGCTACAGAGGCCGTTCGGAAAACCTTGCTGGCTGCAGAAAAAATGGTTTGGCAAGGCAGGTGTCGGGGTGTGCGAAGCCTGGCTATAACTGTCCAAAGGTAAGTAGTAGGGCAACTCCACCTGCCATTCCCAACCTACCTTAATTTTTACCTGTGCACTCTGGAGTGAGCAGGATCTTAATTTGGGTTTATTTTGGGATAGGGCTTATATTGGGCACACATGTAAAAATCAAGCTACGAATTACTCTTAGGGTAGGATGTATTTTCGGTGAAACAGGGTAGCTGCATCAAGAAAATAGAGACTCTCAATCACATCTTCAATCATTTGGCAATAATTGGGGGAGGGTTAATACATAGCCTCAGAGATGGGAAGGCCAAAAGGGACTCTTTCCACCAATTGCATCCACAGAGAATAAGGGGGGACTACCAGGTTCTTCCAAACCAGTTTCTGGATGGGTGTGGCAAGAAATCCATTTGCATCATCCACCATGCCTTGGGCACTGCCACTGTCAGAGCTGCAGAACTCACAAGCCCAGTGCTTATTTGATAAACGCTTCAAAAATATAAAATACTTATATCCATGTGGAAGGATAGCACAGAGAGGTCAGGGGAGGGAAGAACTTCTTTATTTCTATAATTTCTCCTCTCCACCATACCGCACTTTTCTGGCCTATATTGCCTCTTATCCACAATTTGAATTTCCTTAGATTGATTGAAATTAAATTTCAGCTTCAGTACAAATAATTTTAACAAATAGTCCGAATTTAGGATTGAAATAGGAGAAAGAAAACCCCCAAATGACCCTACTCTTAACATCAGGAAAGTTTCAAAGATACTATTGGTTCCTTCGCATTAGAAGATGGCTTGGATACGAGTTTAATAAAACTTAGAGTGACTTTCTTCAGCAGTCTCTGGAGAAACAACATCAAATAAGGAAGAAGAAGTCAGTTCCTTGGATGTTGAGCCTATTTTTCCTCGCAGCATCATTTGCATGTTATTGACGGAAGATACTATGTAACCTCCAGGGTTTTTAGAAACTTTTACTTATTGCTGCTATTCTCAGCTGACTTCTTTACATGGAGTCTTGGAAAAACTTTAACATCCAGAGGAATATATTGTTATCAATATAATTATCACACGGTCCCGATCTTTGGACAGCTTTCTGGCTGTAGTGACTGTCTTTGAATATGAATATCAGACTAAGTAGAAAGAAAGGAATTTTCATCTAAAGGATAAATGCAAGCTCCTCTCTGTATAAAGAAGTCAAAGATTGAAATGTGGAATGTACTATTTCTTCTCTTTCCATGTGAAGATTGCTTTGTCTGCTGTCTGAATCAGGAAGTTAGGTGCTTTGGTATTCTTTCATTCTCTTGCTCTTGTTTAGAAAAAGGAAGGAGATTGTTTCAGTCTGTACTTATGCTTCGACTGCTTCTGATGCTGCTGGAAGTTCAAGCAGTATCGGAGAGCTAGGGTGAATGCCATGAATTTTGGAGATCGGGATAGGAAAAAGCATGGAACTTTTACAAGCCAGGAACTTCATTGGATAGTCCACTGAAACAACATCATCACTAGCATGTTGGCTTTCAGACATGGTTCTTCTAGTCAGTCTCACTCATAAGTTACTCAGTCTGATGGAGTTACATTCCACTATTGCAGTTCTAAGAGTCTTCATTTCACTTACTTGTATATTGCAGGACCTGCTAATTTGCTTGAATCACTTTGATTTCCATGACTTTTTGACGTTGTCTTCATTTGTGGATAGGCTCAAATTCCAACATGTGGGCAAATAAAACCTCAAAACAAGTCCAGATTATTTTTATGCTTTCCCTTCTAATACTATATGCTTCACTGAATACTGAGTTCGGTTTTTAAAGTAGTGATTGAAAGGTTTGTAGATGCTCTGTCCAGCTATTTTCCATTATGTAATAATCTCTATTGATATTCAGTGCCTGGTCTTTAAAAAAGGTAATGATGATGACTTCTTTTACACTTGCTTTTCTGGGTCAGTTTTTTTTAATAATTGAATGTTTTGAATGCAGTTAACAAGAGCAGATGAATTAGGATTTTGCAAAAAATATGTAATTTTGTAAGTTTCTTAACCACGGTGAAAGGATTGCTCCATCATCTTCTCAATGCTCATTAAAAATTAGATTTGCGATTGGATGGTATCATTCTGCCTTTTGGCTTTGGATTTTGTATTTGGCTTACGACAAATAGGCTTGTGGAGACAAAGAGATTTAACTTTAAAGAGCTTAATTTTGTTGTTTTGCGTTGATGATGAGGTAATAACTTTGAAACATAATTTTTTAGCAGTAAGGACTTATTTTAAACTGTAATCATGTTTTTCACATTCAAATGGGTCAATGAGAATCACAAGTTCCTGCCCAATGTACACTTGGTACAACATGCATGATTACTATGTCACACCTGTACTTCAGAAGCTTTGCTGGACATGCCTCTCTGCTGGACATAGCCAATGTTCGGCAACTACAGCTGTCGAAAGAAGGGAAAACCTTCTGGCTGTTGTTGATGTGGCAAGAGTGAAGCCTCCTTCAGAACATCAAAATTTAGTAGAGCACCAACAAAGTCCACAGGTTTTTTCTGTGTTATGTATGTGTGGACAGATTTTTGATGAACTTGTGTGAATAGCGAGTTTTGTTGGAAGATGTCATACAGAGAGTGATGGATTTCAAAATTTTAGAAATGGGTTTCCTGCCCAGTTGCTGGGTGGGGCATGGCATGGTGGGCGTGGCTAGTCAGGCTCCTGCACATGGTTTAGGGGGGATTTTTGCTCTTTCTTGCTCCAGATTTTTCTTGAGCCTCATGGGAAGGCAAAAATGGACTCTCTGCCGGCTCTGGAGTCTCTTTAGAAGCTGGAAACAGGCCAATTTCAGCTCTCAACTTCAGGAGGCCATTTTTCGGCCTCGCAGATTCATTCACAACACTCTGCACTATTTGCATCCCAAAATGGGCAGCTGTGTAGAAATCCGGGGGGAGGGGTGGGGGCAGGGCAGCAGGAAGGTGGATTTGAGGATTCTTCCAAACAGCACGATCTTAGTTAGGGGCTCTCCTGAACCTCTGCGAATCCCAGCAGACCATTCTGTGTAGCAGATTTTATAGGGTTACTTTTGTCGTGTTAGGGTTCTGCAGTGTGTGTTGTGCTTATTAGTAATGTCAACGCAGGAAAAGAGGAACTTCCAGCCAGCTGAAAGGGCAAGCATCAGAATAAAAATGTGAGCAAACCTATCAGTACTGATGAAGTTTACCAAGTTTGGTAATGAAATTCTGCAAGAAACAACCAAGGCCTGAAATTATCAAGGACTTTGCATTTCAGATATTTCTTCCATCAATTCTGTGATTATCAAATCAATATCCGAATAGAGCTGGAAGGGACTTCAAGGTCTTCTAGTCAGCCCCTTTGCTAAGCAGGCAATCCATACAATTTCACAAGTGATTGTCGTCTATTTCTAAAAACCTCCAGGTATGAAGCACCCATCAGCTTCTGATGGGAAGCTGTTCGACTGGTTTATTGTTTCACTGTTAGGAAGTTTTCTTAGTTAGTTCCAGGTTGCTTCTCTCTTTGATTAGTTTCCATCCATTGCTTCTTGTTCTGCCCTCAGGTGCTTTGGAAAATAAGTTGACCTCCTCCTCTTTGTGGCAACCCCTCAAATACTGGAATACTGCTATTATGCCCCCGCTAGTCCTTCCTAATTTATATAAAACTCAGACTTATTAAATCATAGCTAAAATGATTGTTTGATGATGAGTCAATAGAGTGAAACAATATATTTCCTTATCTCAGGGTAGTTTTCTCTGAGACTGCATCTAAGTCCCCTCTTTATGAAAACAGCTGATTTAGAATAAGGGCATAAGTGAACACTGCATAAAATTAAAAAAAAAAAAGCAGAATTCCAGCTTCCTTGCCCCAATGAATTATGGTTTACAATGCCAAGTTTACCAAAATACTGTTGTGTTCAGCTGATATTTGATATCTAAAATATATTATTCCTAGAACAATCAAAATCACAGCATCTTTTTTGAAAATAGCATGATTATTATATTTATACTTTTGTCTGTCCTGTTACAATTTGATATTATCTTTTCTTATTAAACAAATTTTCCCTATAATTACCATTTAGAGCATGACACCTTGATATCCTTTAATTTTGTCCATTCAAACTCTTATTTAAGCTTCAATATATAGTTTTGAAATTATAGCATTCAATATAATACATAACTTCCAATCAGATTCTGCTTGGTACATTCTTAAATCAGACACTATATTCTTAAAAAGAAAAAAATTATACAAATATATAAATAAAACACACATTCCATTCCAATTCATTTCTTTCATTAATATGAATTAAAATCTTAACATCTTTAACATTTCTTTTCATTTGAATATCATACTTTTTTGGGAATACTTATAAACTTTCCATGATTAATACTTTTTCCCCATATTTCTTACTTACTTATATTTTTATTACTCATTACTAAAAATTAAAAATGTTCCCTTTTAATTCTCTCAATCATTTAAATTCATTTATTTATGAACAAATATCCCACTACATTAGAATAAATATTTTATCCATCATCATTTTTTCTAAAATTATTTCTACTGTAATATAACAATGCTATCTTATGTACCTTTGCAGAATCCCTTTTACAATTAAATTTCACCCATTATCTCTAAACAAGCTTATGACTACAATCCTTATATCTTTTCCCTGTATCTCCATTTCTTGTTTCTGTCTTTTACAACTTCTTTTCCTTGCTTTCT
>BHFT01015138.1:0-59912 GCA_004320025.1 Laticauda laticaudata | reverse complement strand
GGCCATTTTGAAAATGGCTGGCCCACAGTGCGTGAGGAATACAACTCTCTTCCTCTGGTCAGTTATCTCCTGTAGCTTGTTGCCTTCTGAGAACATCAAAAAGCGGTCAATGTACGACTCCCAATCTTCTTCAGCTGCGTTGAATGGTGCGGGCGGAGCATTGTTACCGGCCATTTCGGTCGCTCGGTTCTGGTTGCCGCATGCTTCGGTCTTGTTCTTCTAGGATGATCCCACCCTTGTTGCCAGTGTTCTGTTTGGAAATAAGGTGCGCGAGACCGGATTCCAACAAACAGCTCTTTATTAAAACAGTATAGTAACTTGTAACAGAACTGTTACCCAAGCTGCGGCAGCCCTTCTTATAGCAGCTTGCTCACAGCTTGTGGCCAATGACAATTGTTCAAGTGTTCCCGCCGTCAGGCAGGCCAATCAGAATGGCGCTTAACTCACCAATCCGAGAACAGCCTATTCGGCCAATCAGTTTAAGATATTTAAGATATTATAGAACCAAGTTCTATACACAACAAAAAGAAACATATTTGTGAACAAAAAAAATAAAATTAAGAGTACTAAAAGGAAAGGATGTAGAGAAAGAGTCGTAAAGATGACTGATGCCATAAAAATTCCACGAATGTTTGTTTATACTCAGAACTTGTTTGTTTTGAGAACGGCATGAATAAAACTCCCTCTGTGTGAGACGTTAATTCAGTTTCTCTAGGTTTGTCTGGAAAGTTTCTCTAGGTTTGTCTGGAAATTTTCTCTAGAAAAGCAAACCTCCCACTTCTTGTTCAGATTTTTCTGACCCTAATTCTTAATCTTCCTACTCTGTCTCCCTCTTTTATCATCTTTTCTTACAAATAGTGGCATTTGATCCATCCAGAGGCTCATTTCTATCATTTTGTTTCCTTGGCACTTGCTAAAAGAAGACTCAACTGTAACAGCAAGGGTCCTTTTTCAAGAGATGTTTTTGATCTCTGTATGTCTTCATATTAGCAGCCAAACCCAAAACAAAACAAAATTCAGATCAGTGAGTTGCTTGTGAGAAACAATGGCTGAAAGTCCTTTTAGTCCCCCATTTCTCACCATACAACAGATAGAACAAATCAGATAGGGTAGGTGGTAGAACAGACTGATGGCTTCAGTTTCAACATGTTGTTGAAGTTAGCAAACAGAGGCTCCCATTCAGCCTGTGGGGCTAAAATACAACATTATTTTGGATGCACTTAAAATTGAAGAATTTCACTTTCTTAGCACTGCTTTTTAAACTTATAGATAAATGATTTCTAAGAACGTTTCCTGAAGGTATGCATTCAGCTGAGCTTTATCTATTAAGAGTTTGACAACTCCCTAACATGGTGGTGAGATTTGACTTTGATTTTTCTTTCCAACATGCTTTTACCAATTCCTTGTTTGAGAGACTCTTTTAAAGTCTGTGCTTAAATGCCAAAGTTGAAGTTTCTTGACAATTTTCCATGCACGTCTGTTTTAACAGTACTGAGTAAATCATGTGAATAATACTTCCATTAAATTCTAAGCATTATTGAGGATTACATCCAGAGTTGTGTCCTCTTTGACTAGTCAATGACCAACTGTTCTGAGGCATATCTGTGAAGGAAACCTCAAATTTTTACTTCTTTTTTCATGACTGGAACTGAGGTCGACATAAAAGTACCTGTGATTACACTATTTTCTGCTTTGGATGTCTTCCTGGTTTTATTTTCTATCACAGGACAGCTATGAGCATTCTGTAGTAAATTACTGGGGAAGGAGCAGTGGTGGGATTCAATTTTTTTACTGCCAGTTCTGTGGGCATGGCTTGGTGGGCGTGGCAGGGCAAAGGATACTGTAAAATCTCCAGGCGGAGGTGCTATTTGCCAGTTCTCCAGAACTAGTCAGAACCTGCTGAATAACACCTCCAGGGAGGAGACATGATTGATACTAACACCCCTAACAATTCAATGAATTGGTCTTTCTCTCTTGAGGTTCCACTTCATGGGTGTCAAATTTAATTTCATTGAGGGCTGCATCAGGGTTGTGTTTGACCTTTGGGGTGTGTGTGGCCAGGATGGGCATGGCCAGCTTAATGTCCCTCATGTCGGGGGCATTTGTGGTGGCCCAAGTGCTCTGCCAGAGAAAACAGGCTCCCAATCTCCGTTTTCGGCTGGGACAGCCTCCTGCAATTCTCTCCCAGTAAAAACAGGCTGGTCCTGCGCTGTTTCCACAGCAGCCCCACAGGCCAGATCTAAGCACCCGGCAGATTGGATCCAGCCTGCGGGTCTTGAGTTTGTCACCCCTGTTCTACATAGCATGACCTCCTTCTTGATGTACAAAGTGATACCATCCTCAAGAATGTCATTAACCAATCCTTCTGTAGATAATGACACAATCAGAATATCCAGTAGTACTATTATATTCACAATGTCTGCACCTTCCTTTTAAGCATCTCAAGCCTTTTAAGCATCTCAAGCCTTTATGGTAATTTGGTGATTTTTAGCATTAGCACTTTATTCATTTATTATCATTATTTATGTTCTTCCAAAGAATACTGGAATTTCTCAAAAGTAAATTGTGCTGTAAGTAGAGCTGTAAGAAATATGAGAAGCAGGAAAGTAATGACAGTTTTGACTTTCTCACACTGTTGTTAATTTCCCTAAGTGCTTAATTTGTACATATGTTTCTTATCAACTTTATGCTTAGTTGCTGAGCCTGGCAGATTTCATCAGGGTAGCTTCTCCACACATGTGTACAATTATGTCATTGGGAACATTTTTCCATTCTACCAACATAGTCTGATTGAGGCTTTTAGGGCTTACAAATCTAAGTTTGTTAGACTTTTATCAGTTTCACTTATATTCGTATTTCACTTCATGGAGAAGTGAAAAGAAATCTTTGGAAGTTAAGGGCAGAAATGACCTTTGTTCCTTGTACTATATATGCAGAATATCACTTGATGCTATTGTATTAATTCCTTAATTCTATGTTCTGTCAATGTTTTTTTTTGTGAGGTGATATAAGGAAGCAAAGTAGACTTCTTCAGCTGTGACTTCAGCCAAAGGGATTTCCATTTTATTTCTAAGCTGTTACTGCTTTGCTACTGGTATCATGGGAATACAAGTATCGGTATGGTCAAAAGCTGACATAGTTTTCCAGTATTTGAAAGAGTTTCAAATTTTTCTGGCTACAATCAACTCCTGGCTGTCTTACCATAATGCTGGCAAATAAAGAAAACCCATTTTGTACCAGCAATTGTCACTGCAGGGGTAAAAGCCTTCTATGCAAAAGCTTTGCATATAAAGGACATTTGGCTCCTCCCAATTCCCAGCTGCTGTCCACTGCACCAGCATATAAAAAAGAGCTCAAAATCAGAATGCAAGGCACAAAAACCTTGATCTGTCATGCTAACACAGTGAATTGTGAACTAGTAGAATTATCCTAGAATCAAGGAGAGAAGAAGAGGAAGAGAGGAAGAAGGAAATAAACTGAGATGGAGGAGACAGCATTAATAACCTGGTGGTTCTGTGCATTAAATATGTTCCATCCATACATGGTTCCAGTTTTTGAATTGATCTGCAGTGGCCAGAACAGATCAGGACAATATTGAAGTAATATTGCAATTTTTAATCTAACTCAGTCCCTATTGGGGACAACATAAATTGCTGCTAAAGAGGCATTGTCCTGACTTTCTTCCCCATGCTGTTTTTTGGCTTGCAATATGGAAAAGAGCACAGCAAATCTGTGTAAATCATAGCCCAGGATGAAATTGGGGCTGCCAGATTGTTCTGGTGATGTTATCGATAACTAATGAATAAGAGATCTGGGACTTACATCCATCATTCAGGTTTTTTTCCCTTTCTGCTGCAGCCATTGTTATGGCAGTCACATGGGCATTTCTAGTAGCAAACATATAGCTCACATTTTGCTATAGAAAGAGTTTAATTCTGGGGAGAATGAGTTCACATTCAAGGCAGACACACAGAGCAGACAATATGCCAGGGATTCCTGTTCACTGCCTGTCTCCCCAATGAACAGTGCACAGCTTTCCATGAAAAAAGAAGCAGCAGCAAAGATGAAATGCAGTCTGGAGAACCTTGCTTTTGTGATAGCCCTGCTGATGGAGAATCTATCCTGAAATCGTTTTGGCAATGGAGAAAATCTGAGTTCTCTAGCTCTGAATGTTAAGGTGCCAATTAAGACAAGGGGAAAAAGTTAAAAGATGCTAACTTTAGATGAGATAAGATTAGTTCTTTTATTGGATGATCTCCTAACATGAGAACACACGAACATCCACAAGCAGAGTAGAATCAAAAAGAACAGAAAAGGTTTTTGACAAATGGGACTCTTTAATCCTCTCTTGTAAATTGAACATTTGTAACAAGCAAAAGAAGAAACAGCTTCCTGTCTCAGGAATAATTTAATACTTGCATTTTCCCACACATGTTGTCTTCTTGTTGAGCATAGCCCTAGAACATGGCTGTCAAACCCCTGGTCCCTGGGCTGGATGCGTCATGCACTATAGCCACGCCCACACCCAGTTTAGGGAAGGGGAAAAAAAATCCTGATATGTCACATGATGACATGATTTTGACACCCCTGCTGAAAAACATCCCAAATTTTCAGAACTGATGTGAATTATGGGACTCTTAACATAATAGGAAGCTACCAGGTTGGGGAAAGGTTATCATGATACCTGTAGTTGTTACTTTGATTATTTTATTATTGAGAATCTTTAGAGGTATAAATACAAAAAAAGGTTTTCTAAGTTTAATTATAATATCAAATTAAATCATTATAGCAGTCTTCTTCATTCTACTGCATTCCAAAAGTAATAAATTGCAACTTCCATCATGGCATGATGTTTGGGAATGCTATAGGTTGTAATCCTGACATCCATGAATGGTTTAGGTAGGATTACATTCCTCATTTCTGCTACCCAACATGCTGAGAAAAAAATGTAGATTTTTGTCATTTGCTTTCCCTTTCACTGGTACTTTATTCTGTTCTGGGGTATCTTCATTCTCTGAGTGTCACAGGGTATATTCCCAAAACTGAAGATAATGAGTGTGAAATATACTTATGTAAGGTTCTTTAAATAACCAATATACCAATATGCTATGACCAATTCAAACTCTTGAGAGAGAAAAGCTTTTCTGAATTTTCCTAAGCAATGGATTAAACAAAAAAGGTTTTTTTAAAAAAATGCTTCAGAAAAAAAAATTCAATTAAATGATGCATTCTTTTTATTTTTTTATAATGACTATTATAATAGATTAGATTAGATTTAACTTTATTGTCATTGCACATGAACACAGGCAACAAAATGCAGTTAGCATCTAAGCAGAAGTGCAAAACAGCAATGAAGTATAAATATATATATACAGATATACAAAATATATCACTATGTATGGTTATACAGAATATCTATGAATATACAGAATATATATCTATGGAAGGAATATATACAATTGTACAGAGTGTTTATGAACATGTTGAATATAAGTATAATGCACAGAGAGTTTATACAAGATATATTAAGACCCTGTCACACTGGCCGATGGATGCAAAACGTTTGTAAAAAGGACACAGCAGACGAGAAAAATGTTCCATCTGTTGTATCCACTCTCAAAGGGGCAAAAATTTGCATAGCAGAGCGGATAACACGGAAAGGAACGGACGTGGGGAGGACGCAGGGCGGATGGAAAGCAGATGCGGAACAGAAGCCTAGCGGATGGAAGCGGATGAGAGCAGATAGGTCCCCTCTGTGAACGTTTTTTCCGTTTTTATGCTTTGTTTGCAAGCTGCATCCACTTTCATCTTCTCCGTCCGTGCTACTAATGCTGTTGCGTCATCCGCATCTGTTCCGCTTCCTCCTGCGTCCGTTTACCACTGGACGGATTTGAGTTGCGTGGATGCGCAGCGGATGCCTAGCGGATATAGCGGATGCGTAACGGATGACAACGGATGGAGAACGGATGTCCCCCGTATGCTAGCAGATGCAGAACGGACGCGTTGGATACATTTTCCGCTCAAGTTTAGCCATGTCACACTGCACCAACGGATGCAAAGGGATGTAAAACGGACCAAAAAGCTTGCCATCCGTTGGTTAATGCGATGTACTCACTGCTCCATTTTGCTTCCTCTCTATCCGTCCAGCATCCGTTTATTGACATTTCATCCCGCTCAGAAAGTTTTGAGCTGCCTGCCCAAACTTTTGAGGCAAGAAAGTGTATCCAATGCATCCGTTCTGCATCCTCTAGGCATACGGGGAACATCCGTTCTGGATCCATTATGCATCTGCTATATCCGCTAGGCATCCGCTGTGCATCCGCACAACTCAAATCCGTTCCAGCGGTAAACGGACGCAGGAGGGAAGCAGAATGGACGCGCAGCGTTAGTAGCACGGATGGAGAAAGGATGAAAGCGGATGCAGCTCATCCGCTCTGCATCCGCTCTGCATCTGCTTCTGCATCTCTACGCTCCTCTACGCATCCTCTCTGCATCCTCTCTGCATCCGCTCTGCATCCTGTACGCATCCTCTATGCATCCTCTATACATCGCTCTGCATCCTCCCAAGTCCGTTCCTTTCCGTGTTATCCGTCTGCTTATGCAAATTTTTTGCCCCTTCTGAGAGCGATAACAACGGTGGAACATTTTACTCGTCCGTTGTGTCCTTTTTGCATCCGTTGGGCAGTGTGACATGGCCTAACAGCTCAACAACTTTTTGGTGGATGAAATGTCAATAGACGGATGCTGGACGATAGAGAGGATGAAAAACGGAGGCAGTGAGTACAGAATGGATGCATCGCGTTACCAACGCGATGCAAGTGTTTCTCTCCGTTTTACATCCTCTTTCCATCCGTTGGTGCAGTGTGACGTGGGCTTTATATATTATCAGGGAAAGTATCAGTGTGTGTGTGGGGGGTAGACGAGTTGAGGAGTTCAGTAAGGAGACCACCATGTGGTAGAAGCTGTTCCTTAGCCTGCTGGTCTTGGACTGCAGGCACCTGAACCTTTTCCCAGATGGAAGAAAAATAAGACAGTTTATGGGCTGGGTGGGAGGAGTCCTTAACGATGTTGTGGGCTTTTCGCAGACATTGTTTCCTCTGAATGTCCACAATTGCAGGAAGTGGGATCCCTATAATGCATTGGGCAGTTTTCACCACCCTCTGTAATACCTTCTTTTCTTTAATGGTTAAATTTCCATACCAGACTGAAATACAGCTGGTTAGGATGCTCTCGACTGCACAGTGGTAGAATTTGATCAGAATAATTGGGGAAAGGGGGTTCTTCCTCAATAATTTCAGGAAGAAGAGGTGCTGGTGAGCTTTCTTGATCAGGCTGGTGGTGTTGATCTGCCAGGACTGGTCCTCAGAGAGGTGGATCCCCAGGAACTTGAAGGTGGTGACACGTTCTACCGTTCTCCCATTGATTCCCATTGACACAAGTTCAGAATACTTTCAACAATCATGTATTTATGGCAGTGCTAGGAAGGAAGGAAGGAAGGAAGGAAGGAAGGAAGGAAGGAAGGAAGGAAGGAAGGAAGGAAGGTAAAGAAATATTTGTGACCTTATACTTACCACTGAATATCATTCCTGCTCTCATATTAATAATTGTTTTCTGGATGCTAGCAATAGCCTAGCTTTCATCATAACCTACCTGCAGTGTTAGTTGTTTTTTCCTAAAGATACTGAAACCCTCTTTAAAACCCTTAATCATCTAGAATTACCTAGTTTCTTGATATAAAAAAACTACAATCCATTTCCAAATCATCAAATGAGTTCAACTAGATCAGAATTATGAGAGAAAATGTCACCTGTTCTTCATTTCAGAAGCAAACTATCTTGAGTCAGCATGACAACAGCATTTCTATTTTAGCTGGCAATACTTATTAAAGCAATTTTCTAGTCCCTTTGCCAAACTTACAAATAAAGCAACAGAGAAGTAACATTTTATCAGCCTCATACAAGTTTATAGTGCCTTAGCCATTTCCTAGATCAAGGCTTTCAAATTCGTGGGCAGTTTCAGCATATTCCAGCTGGATGTGTCATGCAATGGCCATGCATACGCCCGGTTAAGTGAAGTGGGAAAAAGTCCTGATATGTCACATGATGCTGCTATGATAGGAGTTTGACACCTATGTCCTAGATATTCCAGGTATTGTCAATTATGTTTAGGTTTTGGTCTGGGAGAAAAAAGGGAATACATGTTAATTTTTAGTGTACGTGTCTAGGTTTGGACAGAATGCACCTAATTGTTCAGTAGCAGGTATTGAAAAAGGATTGGGATTTTCAAGTTTTATACCATGTTCAAGAGAAACTTTCCCTCCTACATTACTTCATACAATTTAATTTGTGCAGTGTGGTGCAAAAAAAAAAATCAATGTACAAGTTTTAGTAAGAGCTAACACAAAAAGGTAACCTCATCTGTATAGCTGGACTTGTCAATTGGTAAAAACCAAACTGTCAACTTGTGTAACGCATTTGGTATATTACACTTGATCAAGATATTCAACTGAATACACTGGATTGGATGGAGGCTTAGCCATACTTTCCTGCAGGACCAATAAAAAAGGTTTTTATTTTATTTTATTGTTTATTTAAAAAAATTATATAGCCACCCATCTTCTAATCAACTGAACAGCTCCCACCAAAAGTTAAAACAACATATAAAATCACATTAAACCTACAAAATTAAACAGATTAAAACCATAGACTATTAAGAACAGAGAGCTAGCACTAAGTCAAACTCCCAATATGCAATTATCCAATGTTATCCAATGCTTGGGGGAAAAGCCAGGTCTTCAAAGCTTTACTGAAGACCTGCCAAACTTCAAGGGATAAAGTGTTCCATAGGGTTGGGTTGCCACAGAAAAGGCACCCTTCCTGTCTCCCAACAGAGGATAATAATTTGGGGAAGAGGCTTAAGAATGTGTCCATACTATCTGGCCTTGTCGGACAGGTAGATATCCTTAGGGAAAGGCAGTGCCATAGATAACGTCACTGTGCACAATGTAGGGTGTTAAAATTATGACCAGCACCTTGAATTGCACCCTTTTTAGGTCACACAATAAAACACATTGGTTACATATGGTCAAAGTTATGGGCCCCAAGAAAATATAATAAGGAATCTGAGAAAAATATATATATATGTGTTTTATGTTAGATAGGGCAATTGATATTAAGGAAGAATGAAGGTGGTTAGCTCGAATTACTAACCAGAGGGGACAATTATATTTATAGTTAAGGATCAATAAAATGACAAATGTGACAGGAAAAAAATATGAGAAGTGACAATAGAAAGGAGTTGAGAATTTTATATAAAATAAGATTGAGAATATACTAAGAAAATGGAAGGAGATATATCAGGATGACAAATGTGACAGGAAAAAAAATATGAGAAGTGACAATAGAAAGGAGTTGAGAATTTTTATAAAATAAGATATGAGAATATACTAAGAAAAATGGGAAGGAGATATATCAAGGATTTGGAATTGAATAAATGAACATAGAATTGAGATGAGAATTTTAGATAATATTGTAAAACAAGATATGAGAACATGAATTGGGATTGGATAAGTTTAATATTTAATAATGACAAGGATGATGCAATATGAAATTAAACAAATAAAAATGAATAGGTAACTATGGTCATGTTTGTATTGAGATGTGAAACCTGGAACCACACTACTTGCCAAATGAGTTTTTTTTTAATTTAAAAAATAAAATGAAAACAGGAGAAAATTGAATAATGGAATTGCTAGGTATGTTTAATTGATATGGTGGGAGGCATTTGGAGAGAGTAAGGCTGAAACTAAATATTGAAAGATTATGAAATTAATATGAATATATGCAATGAGAGATGTATGATATATTGATGCCACACTGTTAATGTATTGTTGTTTTATGTAGATTGAAATAAAAACATTTTGGGGAAAAAAGTTATGGGCCCCTACTACTCTGTGCACTGCTGCATTCTGGATCCATTGAAATTTTTGGATAGTCTTCATGGATAATGTGCATTGCAACAATCCATCTTCATCCCAATTCCAAAAACATTGCCAAAGATTGAACCACCTTTTTTTTTCTGGTGTCTTTGCCAGTCTTCTGGAACTGAATCCGAAACAAAATCCTTTTTCTCTCAATTGTTCAAATCTTCCATCTCCAGAACTGTTGTTTCTTTGTCCCTTCTTACAGAACATTAGAAACGAAAGGCACATTAAGGACAATTCATTAAAGCAAAACTAACAGAGCCACGTAGCATTTGAAATACTATCAGCTTGATTTTGGAATAAACCATTATGGAAATTTTGAGAATTTGCCACAGCTGTACTCCTTCCACAGACACAGCAGTTTGTCTAGTTTGCGGTTCTTCCTCCTGTGATTTTGTTCCTTTCTAAGAACTTCATAAGTGTTTGCCTAGGATCTTCCAAAGAACTGATATCGGACTGACTAATCTGAGATCGTTATCATCATTTGAGACTTTTTTCAAGAAGATTGGACTCCCATCTGTCAGAAATGGTGTAGTGTCTTCCTGTTTGGGCATGGGGTTGGACTAAATCAGTGGTCCCCAACCTTTTTTGTACCAGGGACCAGTTTCATGCAGAAACACTTTTTCAAGGACCGGCAAAATCAATTCTTCCCCAATAGTAAAGGGCTTCTTAGCTTTAGCAATGTGGTCCACGGAGTTAGGCACGGAAGTTAGGCGAGGGCGGAAGTGGTTGTCTTCAAAATAAGACAACTGGAAGCAAAAACATATTTTTATATATATTTTAATCACAATTATTCATTCTTTGCGGCCCGGTACAAAATGATCCACGGACCGGTACAGGTCTGGGGTCCGGTGGTTGGGGACCCTTGGACTAAATGATTATCTGTTATCTGTTATGTGCATCGATCTTTCTTTCCCTTTTTTTAACAGAGTGGAATGAGGTGGAGGCTTATAGTAAGCATCAATAAGACACTCATTTACTCTGCAGTAAAACTCCACACCTGGTGAAAAAAATTCCTCCCCCCTTTCTAAAGTTAGCTGTTAGCTGCCTCCTCCCCCTCTTCATTGACAGAGTCTTGTGTAGTTAAAAATAAAGCTCTGAAATGTTGGTTCTATGTAGCATCATGAATTTTTCCACCTATCCACATTTTGCCTAGAAGAAAAAAGCTGGCACTTCTTAGTTTGATTCCCAAGAAAATGGTGAAATTCCAGTGTCCCTCTCTTTTTCTCTGTCATTCAATCACTGGGTAGAACTCCTTGAAAATTTTAATGTTAATATTTTTAAATCTTTTATATCCAGGTTATTTCCTTCTGCAGGAAGATTTATAGTCAAAACAATTGACTATCCAACACATATGCATGGACCATACACACTTCTCTTCAATTCTTTTACTTTCAGTAATTGACATTTTGAAGAAAGAAAAAAAAACAAGATTTGTAAGCAAGTCATTGTTACAAGTTTCAGCAAGTACAAAAAAGAAAAAGTGAATGGTAACTATTTGATCATAAATCAACAATTCATAGTAGTTAGCCTTGTTTCTTTGAAGAAGGGCGCTGCGTGCATGCTAAGCAGTGCTGCTATTTTGGATGACACAAACACTGTTCTCAAATTAAAATCCATAAGGCTGGACTTGCCTATATAGAGCAGGACAATAATCTCAGTCAGCAATGCTGGCGCAGAGGAGATCAGTAGCTATTTCCTTGATGTTTTTACAGTAAATAAGATGGAATTTAACTGGACCAAATACAAATCCTGCATTTGGATAAGAAGCATGTGAGAGAGTAATATAAAATGGGAATCTGACTTGGCAGTAGTATATGTAAAAAGGATCTTGGTCCCTTGTCAAACACATGAATCAGCAACATGATACAGCTGCAAAAGAGCCAAATGCTACCTTAGGGTAGGATATGAAGTCTTTTTCCTTTTCTTCCAAAAGACCTCTTGTTGAATTAGGGTTTGGAGATAGGAGAAGAGGGAAGGACCATGTGCTCCTAGCTGACTCAAATGTTGTGTTTAAAAGAAACTAGATTCACTGTCAACAAATATTAAAAAAAAGCAGTACCTTCAGCCAGCCTGGTTTTTTACAGTGTACTTTCCAGAATGATTGCATCAGCCACCTCCCTGCAGCAAAGCCAAAGGACGCACCCACTACATAAACTGCTCTAGTAAAGGGTCATTGTGTCTCTTGGAATTGGTTGCATTCTTCATTGCCATTTAAGAAGCCCGAAATAATTCAACACAACACTGGGGTTTGTTTGCATTTACCAGAAGAAGACGAGTCTGCCTGTCTTTCAAGTACATCTTCCCTCACATTTATAGCATAAATGAACCGCCTGCCTTGGAGCAAATATTATTGCTAGACAAACTAGGCTACTTCTTGCATCCTGTCTAAGATCCAACTGAGTGACTGCTGGAATGTGGGCACTGACAGAAACCCCAGCCGATTGGGGATGGCTGAATCGTTGCTATTTACAAAATCTATAGCTTCTGCTGTGAAGGAAGCCTTATTCCCCACCCCTCCACCCCCCGACCTCCAGACCTCCATGCCCGAAAAGATGCCGGCAGGGGGCGGCAGGGCACAAAATCCAGGGGTTCCCAGGCAGAGTTGGGGAAAAGGATGCCACGTCGAAAGCCAAGTCCAGAAGATCTCCCGCCACCCTACCCTTGGTTCTGCTTCGCCCATTCTCTGCCAACAGGCCGGAGCAGCAGAACGCGTGAGGGGTGTTGGCATTTTAAAACAACCTTCCCCGGTCCGGTTTCCGCCACATGCCTTTCTGCGTTCGTTTCCGTAGTTGAGGATTATGGGGGCTTGTAGTCCTAGGTATTCAGCCGGATGGGTGAGATTACTGTATTATAAAGGGCGGGGCGGGGTGGAGTAGGCGCCCGCACCCGCGTGTGGCGGCAGCGTGGAGAAGGAGGAAAGAAGGCAACATTTGTCAGGGGTGGAGAACAAGGCTTTGAACTGCCCACCCCCTTCTTTATATGACACACGCCGAGCCAGACGGATGCTTTTGAGCTTGAACTCGCCCGGAGGTCCACCGGCCCCAGATAGCCGAGTCGAGATCGAGCCACGCTGGGCAAGCTTCAAACCAAGGCGCTGCGGGCAGTGCCTAGCGATCCACCGGCCGATCTTTAGGTAGGAGGAGGAAGAGGCCAGAGAGAAAACAAAACGGCCGGTTTGCTAACCTTTTAACGGAGTTAAGCTTTCCTCGCGGGGGAAAAAGCCTCTTGAATCCGTTGCACGATTGGGTGAGGTTTCAGGATGAGCCCCGTCGAGAGCTAAACCCGACGCCTGTGGGTGCGTTTGTGTTGCGTACGCGGGTGTTTCTTCGGTCTGGGTTTTTCCCGGCGTGACTGTCCACGGTTCTGTTTGAAGGTGAGATAAGCGATGCATGCTCCTTTATTTCCTTAACCCGCCTTCCGACGTTTGCGCGACGAGCTGTCAGTTGTCGGCAGCTCTCACGTTTCCAGGCTCCGGGCATCCAGACGTTTAAAAAAGATCGGCACGTTTCGTCGCGATCGAATGTGTGCCTGGTTATTTTATGCGCGCGCGCGCGCAGACGGAGCCAGGCGCCCCCTAACGTGTGTGTGTGTGTGTGTGTGTCTTGCCTTCGCCCGGATCGTTTCCCTCGTGTGTGTGTGTGTGTGTGAATGTGTGTCTTGCCTTCGCCCGGATCGTTTCCCTCGTGGTGTGTGTGAATGTGTGTGTGTGCATGTTGGGTCTGCCCTCGCCCGGATCGTTTCCCTCGTGTGTGTGTGTGTGTGTGAATGTGTGTCTTGCCTTCGCCCGGATCGTTTCCCTCGTCAATCCTCCCACCCCACGCGTAACGCCTGGGCGCTTTTCCCCCCTTTTCTGTAGCTTATGGCCCGAGCGCGCCAGGCGGCTTTATCGGCTTTCCTCCTCGCCGCGTGGACTGCAGCGCTCAGCCGGGGGAAAGAACATTCGCCCTCGGCACCGCCAACCCAGACTCGGCACCGCAGCCCCTCCCCGGTCGGAGCTTCGCGGCGTGGCTGGACTGAGAAGCCAGACCGTTCCAATCAGCCAGGGGGGCGGGATGGCTGGACCGCGGGGACGACGCGGGGAAGGCGGGATCTCTCCGCCCGCCCCCCCCCCNGAAGGCGGGATCTCTCCGCCCCCCCACCCCCCGTCCCTTCCCTCTTCGAAGCCCCGACCAAAACTTTCACTGAAGTCGGCGGCTCTCGACCCCCGCGCCCCGCCCCGCCCCGCGAGGAGAGTGGGAAACGGAGGTGGGCTTGAGACCGGGCGTTGCGGTCGCTTCGCCCCGACGCGCGGAGGAGGGCTCGGGAAAGGGACGAGCGAGAGCTGATGCAACTTTCTGGCCGAGTGGCGTGGGGAGGGCGGGGGAGCCACCTTGACAACGCGCCTGGAGAGAGAGAGAGAGAGAGAGAGGGAGAGCCCACGCGAGGCCCCGGAGCGGCATGGCCAGGGTAAGCGGCGCTTGGCGGGGACTCGAACGCGCCAACCAACCATGCCCCGAGGCTGTCTGACGAACCTGTCTGGGCGCACCAAATTTAAAAAAAAGAAAAAAGAAAAGAGCGGCGGCGTGGATTTTTCTCGGGGGGGTGGAGGGTGACAGCGGCGTCCGGCATCTTGCGCCGAGCTGGAGGAGAAGAAAACGTGCCGCCGGGAAACCTGAGGCGAAGCGTCAGAGCAGCCGGCGCCTCCTCCGGCCTGCGGCGCTTTGCATTCGCGGCCGTCGTTGGCCCTGCGGTGCCGGGCGGAATTGCCTTTCTGTCGGAGAAAGGAGGGCTGCGGTAACTCGAGCCGAGGCTTGCTCGGAGCCGGGACGCAGCCCCGCGGCGAAGGGGGGTGGGTGGGTTGTTTAGGGGCGGGGTCACTCCCCACCCAGGGAGGGGGGGGTCTCGTCCCACGGCCAGAGCTGGGCGGGGGGGGGGGCGTTTCGTGGCTGTAATTTTCCACCTCACCATGTGTGGAAGGACGTGGAACGGCTCCCACGTGGCGGCTGATGTAACCCCCGCTTTCCACCCATCGTGCTTTGTGAAGGGTTCCTCTCCTGTCAGGTGTTCAGCATTGTTCTGGATCAATATTTCTCCCCTTTGGGATGTTTCTCAAACTGTTGGTTCGTGAAAGCCTCGCCACTGGACCACGCGGGAGCATAAAGTATGGAAGTTAACTGAAGGGTTGACTTAGCACAATAAGGGCTGGCTATTTGTCAGCGGTCCCTTTTTTTGTCCCTCATAGGACATTGGATATATACCAACCAAAGATCCATATCTATCTCTATATCTCTCTATCTATCTATCTCTCTATCTATCTATCTATCTATCTATCTATCTATCTATCTATCTATCTATCTATCTATCTATCTATGCTATTCAGCTTTGTTCGGGTATTTTCCCACGTCATTGTAGTTGTATACCCGAACAAAGCTGAACAGCATACATGTAAGTACCCGCGAAAACTTAAGTATATATATATATGTATGTATGTATGTATGTATGTATGTATGTATGTATGTGTATGTGTATATATACAGCACAATCTCATCTGCCATCATCAGGCTTCTGTATTGGGTTTGTCTGGTTGGCACACAGGTTGACACACAGACGAACACAATACAGAAGCCTGATGATGGCAGATGAGATTCTGCTGAAACGTTGCTACAACTTTAAAAGCACAACTACAGTGAGGTAGGAAATTACCCGAACAAAGCTGAACAGCGTATATATGTATGTATGTGTGTATGTATGTAAATATAAAAGGAACTACCTCTTCCATAAATGAGAAGGATGGAGTCGAAGCATAAACCCACAGGAAACAAATGGGATAGTATAAGAGCTACCTTAAAAGTATTTGGAAGATAGTTTGTCAATACAGGTCAGAAACAGTACTATAAAAGGTTCTTTACTATTATTTTTCTTTCTTTTTCTCTCTTGAACCAAATGCATAAACATCCCTTCCTATTTTTTAGTTGATCAGTTGCCAAAGGAGAAAACAATTCAGCCAACGTTCATTTCCCAATCAATCGTAACTCACTCTATCTTGATAGAGATAATCTACCAAAACACACATTGGGAATTGGAGGAGTGGCATTGTAAGAATAAAATGTAGCCATTCAAAAGTGTGTTTTCAGCATAATATAGTTACTACAGAGTTTTATTTGCAATTCATTTAAATTGCTGGTTTTTTTAAACCATATTGTACCAAACTGTTCAGGCTATTGCAGATCCCTTAACTTAAATAAATGGAACAACTTCCTGATTACAGGAAGTTATTCACATAATAAAATGGGGATAGGGGAAATGTAAAACAAAGAAGTTTAAATGTTAAAAGATTTTGCCATGAGAATTCTTGAGAAACACAAATGTCACTTCCAGTCCAGATTCAGAAACTGAGATTCATTAAAAGAAATAAACAGAAATTTCAAAATTACTGTTTAATTTTACATTACATTTCATAATAAAAACAGAGATCTATGTTGCTAAAAGAGGAACATCTTTTCATTGCAGCATAAGTTTTGCGGGTTAAGATCCTTTTCTGAAGTGCATGAAATGATCATTAAATTGGAGATGGGAACTTTTTGTTGTTGCGATTGTACATTTGTATCCTGCAAAAATATGAAAATAAACCAACAGATTTTAGTGCAGTCTTCTTGCAGAAACAGTCTATCCACCCTTGAGAAGGTGACACTATAGATTCATTTTAATATATTTCTTATTTTTGTGTGTCAGTAGCCATTGCTCTAGTTGCCTTCCAACACAACTTCCAATATGGGTGCAGTGCTCCCAAGCTTCCAAGGGTCCAAGACTGGCAATATAAGATTGGATAGCATAGCATGAAGTCTTTGAAGTGAATCAGTAGCCCTAGGACAGGGATAGGGAAACTTGGCTCTTTTATCACTTATGGACTTTAACTCCCAGAATTCCTAAGTGAGCCATAAAAGGTTCCCCATCCCTGGCCTACTGGTTTTTCAGTTGTGGGGGAAATCAATTTTTGACTTGAATGGGACTATTTAATATATTCTCCTACATTTGTATGGAATTGAAGTCCATAAGTGATAAAAGAGCCAAGTTTCCCTACCCCTGCCCTAGGAGATGGCAGCACCTAAATGAACTTGACTGATCTTAACATAGCTTCCTAGGGCCAGGCCTAGTTGACACTTGCATGGGAGGATCATAAGTAGACTTGAGAAATGGGAAAAGAAAAAAAAACCACAGATAGGGCAGAGCAAACTATTTCTTGTCTTTGTGAAGACAATGGTGTATGCTTGTGGGATAATCAGGAATTAAGTTCAATTTGAATAACTCTTAATTTACCCTTTGAGTGAATCTGTAACAGCTATAGAGAACTGATTCCTGTTCATATAACATTATGGCTAATCTGGGGTAACATTTTTCTCATACTATCAGCTAAAATATATCCATGTAGGTTATCTTCAACTTAAAACTATTTGCTTATGACCATTCAAAGTTACAACAGCATTGAAAAAAGTCACTTATGACTGTTTTCGACATGACGGTTGCACTTATCCCCATGGTCACATAATCAAAGTTTGGCAACTGGCATGTATTTATGACAGTTGCAATGTCCTGGGATCATGTGGCCACTTTCTGTGACCTGACAAGCAAAGCCAACCACCGTGTTACTAACGACAGTCATTCACTTAACAGGCAAGAAAGGTTATAAAATGGGGCAAAACTCACTTAACAACTATGTTGCTTAGCAATGGAAAATTTTGGGCTCAGTTGTGGTTGTAAGTTGTGAACTCCCTGTACTGAACAGCCTCCACTCAAAAAGATGGTTTCATTGGCTTTCTTTACAGACTTCTGATTCCCTGTATCCATGATATGTAGCGAGCAAAATCTACTAAGTTAACTATGACTTATTTGGCAGGAGAGCTTCATATATCAGGCCATTACCATTAGTGCCCCATCACTGGAAGGTTTTAAGGGGAGACTGGGCAGCCTCTTGTCCAAAATGGTATGGAATCTTTTGCTTGAACGGGACTAGAAGACTACAAAGTTCCCTTCCAACTCTGTTATTCCATATTCTGAGTGGAAAATGCACCTTGCTCTATCAAATGCATATTCCTCTAAAGAGCGTGTGGGTTTTTTTTACTCCTTTTCTATCTCTCTTTCACCCTGAGACACTGTGCCATCTTTGACAAATCATCTCCATGCCCTTTTGTGAGATGTCCCTGCTATTTTACAGAAATCTTACTGCACTTCCTTGTTTTTGGCATGGCAGAGTAGAAAACTTTTCTGCATCCCAATGCAATAGGAGTTTGTTGGCAGGACAAGGACTGCTCAGGATGAAAAGGAAAACATCATTCCAGTCCCTGTCCAGAAGTGGGGGTATCTTAACTATGTCTAGAGATGGGGTCAGACCCCATATCACATAATACTTCCTGTGTCACCTTTTCCTGCCTCTTTGTGTAGAGTACATTTTTTTCTTGTTTGGACCTTGACAAAAGCAGGTAGTATCTTTCACATACTTCCTTAAATTCAGGACACTGAAGCAGAAAGAGCCTCTGTTTCATTATCCCATCACTGTCCCTTTGGTTGCACAATTTCTTCTTTAGCCTGAGAGGTTCTTTGTTGTGCTTGTTGCACTTCCACCTTGGTTTCTTGGCCTGTGATTCAACTGCAAAAGAGAATATTTACAATACCCTCCCGTGAAGCAAAATGAACATTTCTTCTCAGTGTTTCAAAGAGCCGGACCTTAACCTGCTGGGAGACAGTATGGTAAAAAGTGGTTTATTGTTCTGGCTTTGAAGTTATTTTTGATACTGAGAGCAGAGGGCAACAATAGCTAAGAGCATTTTCATTCATCAGCCTTGTGATAATAACATGGTTTTTTTATCATGAGGAAATCAACATTTCAGTATCATATACCTGGAATTATCAGCTCACTGCACATTTAAATTGGAGAACAGCACTAATATTGCCAAAATAATAAATTTTTATTTTTATTTATTTATTTATTTTATATTAATAATAAATTAATAATAAATTGCTGTTGTTCTTTGTTTGATAGGTTTACATCCTCCCTTTCCTCCAGGAGTTCAAGGTGGTATAAAGAGCACATCTAATTTTCCTCCATAGAAACCCTGGGAGAGAAAATTGCCCAGAATTCAGAAGTCACCCGATGATTTCAATGGTTGAACCTAGATAGGGATTTAGGTCTCCTTGATCTTCATCCAAGACCTTAATTTCTATACCACACTAGTCGTTTACTATAAGAACATTTTATTTAAAAAAAATAAATAAGCAAGAGATGGACTTGGGGGTAATGGGTGCACTATTGTAAGACCTGAATAACCAGTTAGGAACAGATCATTATGGAGAAGATCTATAAATATGCTCTAATAAATTGATATCTACTTGATGACACATAATAAACAGTTTCTAAAGCACTTCAAATCCGATTTTTATCTGTTGATTTGCATCATTTCCTTTTGTTGATGAAAATTCTCAGTCATCCAGGTAGAATTATCTGTGAATTATGGCAACTGGACTTTTTTTCTTGTTGGTTTGAAACAATGATAAGCAGCAAAATATTTCATACCAACAAGAAAAAAAGCTCAATTGCTATAATTCAAATTCCAGACCATTTCTGCTCCTGTGGCTCTCGTGAGCCATGGGGAGAGCCTTCAGGAGACACTACACTGTTTCCCCATGAGCTGGAGAAAAACTATCACTTTCCTCCCTTTCAGGCTTCTAGGATTTTGCAAAACACAACTTTGTATTCTGTTTTTTAAAGTATTTATCTCTTCCTTTTTTCTTTTTCTTTTTGCATTCCATCTCTCTGTTTTGAGAGTGGCAGCTTTCTCTGGCTGCTCAGTTTTTTGCCTATTTATTAACTAAATTTATTTGCTACCATATGAATGCAAAGCAACTCTGAGTGGTTTACAAAACAACAAAAGCACATACACACAAACATTAAAAAAAATTAAACTTGCAAGAATTAGATGAAACTAGGCACCAAATATATGAGCAGTGTGGTCTTCTCTCCACTAGCCACCTCCAGCATAAGATGCTCCCAATTGACATTTCTGAGGTCCTTCCAGAAGGCCAAGAGGATGGAAGCAGATCTCACTCCCAGGTGCATGATATTCCAGAGGATGGGGGGCCACAGCAGAAAAGGTTCTTCTAGACGGACAAGGTCCATAGCATGCCTCCTCTGCTGGACCAAGTGAGGTAGGACAATCTTATAGGGGGAAACAGTTCCTCAGTTTATTGTCTGCATTCATGGACAGTGCTATATTGCTCACTTGTGCCACAGCCATTTCTAATGGGATTTGTTGCTGAATCTCTCTTCACCTCTTGCAGTTTTCAGTTGCTCATGTTTTCTTCAGGCATGTGCCAACAAATTTTGCCATTTTTGTTTCATGTGATCCCTGCCTGGTCTCAACAGGTTAGTAGTGAAGTAACATTTGGCACTGTTTAATTTATGCCCCACCTTTTTGCTCAAAAGTAGCATACGGCTATTAAAAATAGAAAGTACAAAATGTAAGAATACTGTGTTATGTTTAAAATCAAAACAACATTTAAAGTAAGTCTCATTGAAACTAAAGTTCTGCTCGGCTAATAATTACAGGCTTGGTTCAGCTAATTTCTTAAATGCTGGGGTCCAAATGCAACATTTGGGAAGTGCATTGGAGCCATACAAGAGAAGACCCTTTCTGGTGGAAAGGGATGGACCTTCTGGAAGCAGGAGGAAGGGAGAATCCAGTGGTATATTGGACCTGGCTCGCAGCAGCTCATTTTTACATTTTCAGGAATATTGCAAGCCATCTGAATCATGCCATTTTGTGTTATGTTTGGTGGCTCACAGCACCACAGCTGCATTGGAGCCGTCAGGACCAAATATTTTACATTTATCAGCACACCACTGGGAGAATCTTCCAGAACCCTCTGCAGCTGATCTAAGCTGCCTGGCAGGTTCAGAGTGAAAAAGACAATCTGGCAAATAGTTGAATTGTAAACTGTTTAGGGCTTTAATGATCAACATAAGCACCTTATCCTGTGCCCAATAGGCAACTGGTAGTCATTTCAGATTTTTCAATATAGTACCATGTAATTTCCGTACTCTGTACCAGCAGCCGAGCTGTTGCATTTTGAACCAATTTCCAGACAGGTTTTAAAGACAGTCTCATAATTTAATAATGTTTTCATATATGAACAGTCCACTCCTAATAGTTAGAGCATTTGGGACCCCATTTAGAGCAGGGGTCTCCAACCTTGGTAACTTTTAAGACTTGTAGACTTTGCTGGCTGAGGAATTCTGGGAGTTGAAGTCTACAAGTCTTAAAGTTGCCAAGGTTGGAGACTCCTGATTTCGAGGAATGAGCAGAAATGTCTCCAAATACCACAGGACATTGTGAAGTAAATGGAACCCTGTACTTTGCTATTTTAAAAGGATACCTAATTGTCTTAAGCTAAGAAGTTTAAACTAATTAATTATACCAGATGTTAAGTAATCCCCAAATTCAATTCAGTTCTGGAATAAATTAGGAAGTCATTGAATCTCTCTATTGCCTATTGAAAATATTTTCATAAGCCAATGGGGGAACACAGTTACAAATATTTAAATATATATTATTTATATTTTCTTCCATAAAGAAACCTAGATGACAAGATGTTTACTGTGGAACAATACAATTCCTAGGGCCTGTAGCTTGTTCAAATTTAGTCATTTCCTAAAATTAAAATAAATTTCTGTCCCTCTTGATTTTTCCTATTGTTCTTTTCTCCTGGACTAATGATTCTGTCACATTATCCACTGGCACCTCTGTATTTGATTCCTTTAAATCTGTAAGTCCATAAAAAACTAAACCGCACACTTTACATAATTATATTGGATTGCATAATGATAGGTGAGCTTGAATCCAGTAGCTTTTGTTTTTCATGTAGTTTTTCTTGTTTAAAATTTTAAACAGATTCTACTATGCCATGTATCTGATCTGCAAATTCTGGTTTTGACACTGATTTTGTTTGGTGCTCAGACCTGAACATAAAGAAATAAAGCAAAGAATAAGACGACTTGTAATAATCTTGCTTATATAAACAAACAATATCGATGGAAGGGAATATTTAAGCTTATGAGTCTAACCCTCTGTGAAGTGCAGGAGTCTAAATTAAAGTATCAGAGGATTTCCTAGCCTCCGTTTGAATCATCCATTGAATGAAGAAGAGACCTCTCTGGGTATTAGCTCTAACAGGTATTTAGGTAATGTTTGTCTGCAAGAATCAAGCTTCCTGTGGTACCAAATTAACTCTCTTGGGGATAAAACAAGACTCATGGGATCTACCAGTTTAACTCTGATTGGAGAAGGCAGAGGAGAAGGAGAAATAGAAGGAGAAACTTGTAGTGGCTTCAGTTGGAGCAGGGAAGACAAAACTTTAAAAAGCCACATCTAAAGTGTGAAGTACACATTGCACTGATCAATGGCATCTCTGCATTAATGTTTCTGTATGACATAAGCATAGTTTTGATCTTCAAGAATATTTGACCCTAAAATAATATGAAGCTGTGAACTTGAATAACCTGAACTGAGTTCTTCATAGATTTCTTTTCATACAACAGAAAATGTGAGTTTGAGTTACCAGATGCAGATTTCTGAGTGAGACAATGGTTTGGGCACTTTACTCAAGTTCTTATCTCCTTAGGTTTTGCCATGAAAGTCTATCACCCTTTCTATCCACTCCATTGTGCTGTAGCACAAAAGTAATTTTTTTCACGTTCCAAGCTCTTATTATATCGTCCACATTCTTCGGGTTTGCTATGTTTGGCAAAGTAGCTTTTCCTGCCTTGAATGGATAGACTTGCATACCTATACATGTTTTCTTGGAGAAAATTTGCTTGAACCAGGAGAAACTGGGCTAATTCCTGCCTCCTTTTCATTCCTGGCAGTACCACCTGGACTCTCGTGGGCTTGGCTTGGCATGTGACTAGTGCAATGGAGTGGAAAGCAATTGCCTTCCATCTGTGTCCTGAGTGGCAGCTGTGCCCCTGTGCGTGCTCAGTGCCCTGAAGACTTCATGCTCTGAGCAATAGCTATGCTCTTTTCAGCCATGTGCAATTCAGGGGGACTGTTCCTGTTTCAGATGGAAGAAATTGACAGAAAAACCCAGAAATAGTGAAGCAAATATAGTGCCTGTTTACCCAAACTCTGTGTTCTTTTCCAGCCCTGCTGACATGACTCATTTTACCATCTTTGGGCATGTGTTGAATGTAGATTGTATAACTACAGTGTGTGTGGTGCATGTTTGTGATATAACCACATATATACATGGTAAAAAGAAATGGCCTTTAAAAGTTAATCAAGCTCGGTTTATTGGTGGTTACTGCAAACTGGGCCTCGAGAAGCGTAATTGAGCATAATTGCTTTCCGCTGAAGATTCATAGTCAATTCTTCCTGGTTACTTTTTCCTTTTTAATTGTTTTCTCTAAGTTCTGTCCTTTTCTTCTCCACAGCTTGCTGTCTCCTTGGTCTAATTTGTCCTGCCATATGATTTGAGGTCTCTGCTTATCCTGGAAGTGTAGCCAGCAAGACGGGATAGCAGGCAAGTGGGTGCCCACATCTTGGCCCAGAACCATGGCAGAAAAATGCACTGAGGGGTTACTGGTGAGTCTGGGGATCCCTTGTGGATTCTGCAATATTGTGCTTGAGATGTTTGTGTTTAAAAAAGAGAGGGTGTACCTTGGAAACTAAGGGACTCGATAGGATTGAGTGGAAAAGTGTCTCTTTCAGACTTTTGGCTACTGTTTAAAACACCCAGCCCTTTGTATTCCTTACCCTCCTCACTTGAATGATTTGGGGTCTGGCTGGTTATTGCATTGGGTCTGGAGCTGCATGCTGCATATGAAGGAGCTCTCTGCTAATCACCATTCCCCACCTTCTCTTATCAGGATAGTCCCAGAACAAGAAGCAGGATGGGTGTGAAGCTTCTTAGGCCTAATCACCAGAATTTAACCTAGTATGAAGGTGACTAGGGAAAGGCATGAAGTACAAAATCTATGCTGAACATAGATCGAATTTATTCAAGAGGTTGACTGTGACTATTGGAGCCTATATTAAGTAGTTACACAGGAAGTCAGGCTCAGTGCTGGGATGTAGCTGGACTACATTATGGTCTGTTAAGAGTATTCGTATTTTTCACAAGAATGGAAAATAGGACCGTTACTTTGCTTCCTTAATGCCCCTTGATAATTATGATTCCTGTCCCAAATAGTGTAGACAGAAGAATGCAGGAAGTGCCTTCCCCAAGCATTACTTCTTCAGAGGTAATGTTACTTCCTCTGAAGTTCTGTAAAGCCACCAAGCATTGCCCAGGAAACAGTCAGTGTCCAGCAGGTGGGAAAAGTTTGGCTCCAGTATGCTGCTATTTGTTTGTGGTTTGGACTTCTACATTGACAAAGAATGGGGCTCCCAGGAGACGCCTGAAATAGCTTGCACCTCAGCCAGAGGCACCGTGCCAGTGTCAGGACTGGAACATGTGGGGGAAGGGAGCCAGATAACTGCAAGACATATTTATGTATCTATAAGCACGCAGATAATTGCAGACATAAAAACACAGACTCTTTTCTGCAATGTTTCACAAGCATTGTTCATTCTGTTCAACACATTTTGTGTATTATTTTATGCTTTATCTTCAAATTGTCTGAGCAGCATCACTTTTGCAAATATGATTTGCATTCATATTTACTTGTAAACATTACAGTAATATGGACTACTTCCTCCTCCCGTCCCCCCCCCATGCATAAGGACATTTCTCTGCCCACTTTTATCAATTCAGATATTCAGATATTCAATTCAGAGGGATATGCATGAAATAAGTGGCTGCTATAACTCTGCTTTCTCGATCCTCCCTATTCAGTTTTGAGTGCTAGGAAGTAACACCAATCAGCCAGCATTAATCCATTTGAAAAAAATAGACATAAGAAAGTGCTTGTATTTTGCTGGTCTGCATTGTATTGGTTTGATTCCAAGCAGCAAAGTGTGTGTGAAAGCAGTTGGCTGCTTTGAACTGTTCATGCTGCTGCGGAAAGTCTCATAGCAGAGCTTTACAAATGTTTGTGCTTCTTACCTCTGTTGTAGTACATTGCATTTCTTCTTGTGTACATGATGAACATTTCTGCCTTCTTCCTTTTATGCTATTTTTTCTGCTTTTGTCTAATGCCCAAGAGCTCTTTTGGGGTAGCAGTGTATACCCCAGGATATAAATGAAGAGAATAGGCTAGAACACAGAACAAGCCCATGTTGCCTAGGCAGCAGCTGCTTTGGGAATGCTACTGTTAAGGACATAATTGTCACTGTCTGTATTTTCTGCACATTATTTTCCTTGACCTCACTATTTATAGTTCTTTGTCCTAGTCATGTATACATGTTTCCCAAAGTGGCAGCCCAAGTGGCCTTCTATATGAGCAGGAGATCTGCATGCCTTTTCTCAAAAACAAAAACTGGTCAGCCAGTTGATTGCCTTATCTGTACATGTTCTGAGCAGGTCCCTCAAGATCTGCAGCAGGTTTTGCTTGCCTGTATAGGCAAGCAACACAACAAGCTTAGAGTCCCTCAGAGTAACACTTACATTGTAGGTGATATTCCTTAGATAACTCTCCCCATGCAGTGAGCTGGAAGGCAGCAATTGAAGGCTTGGCTCTGATTCGCTTCCCATCTCTATTTACTGTCAGAAGAAGCTGCTTCATTGTACCCAGCAGTAGGGAAAAATGCATCTCAGAATAGCACTTAGCACATTGGAAAAAGTGGGATATGGGCCATGAAAGTTTAGTATAATATTTAAGACAGAGCTTGGCAGGTTGCAGCCCATAAGCCATGTGTAGTCTAGTTTAGCTTTTGTTACAGCCTCTTTCATGAGTCTGTGGAATCCTGGAATCACATTACAATACACTGTACGCAAATTCGATGGCAAAGCACCAAACCATAACCATCAGATTTAACAATAAATTTTAGCAAAAACAAAAGAAGATGAAACACTGATGTTATAACCCTTTGTAACTTCTGGAAAACTGAAAGATGAAACCACAAAATGTGGAGCAGGATCAAAAATACTTCACATGATGACATCACTAATCATAGCTCTGTGTCTCTGCAGCTCTCAATTATTGAAAAAAGTAACAACAACAAAAGAAAAAATAATAAATGTAGCCCCCAGTGCCCCCGATAAAAATTTGACAAGCCTGTTTCATTGTTTTAAACCTATTTTAATCAATTTCGAACTCAATGTGGGAGTTATATACAGTTTTGGAGGAAAGGATATTGAAGAGATCACTAGGAGTGTAATCTCACCTATAGAGCATGAAAACCTTTAATTGGTCTCATGCATCATGTATGGCTGCATCAGTGGGACAGCCATCAAGAGCTTTCTGGGCCACAGGGAAGATGCTAATCTCACTGTGCAGCCTAGGGATTCTTGAAATAGCATCATAAGCCCATCATCCACTAATAACCTAGGCCAAGATAGATGACAGCATCTTATAGCCTATTGCTGTTCTGTTACTGTTTGTGAGATACGTAGCCTTATAAATTAGTTTAATAAATAAATTGAATAATTTCCTTAGATCCTTCCCTTTAGGGATTTACCATTATTGTTGATTCCTTATGGGTATCTCTTTCTCATGGGTATCATTTTTTTTTTGGTAATTTTAAATAAACAAACAAGTCCTAGTGTGAAAACCAAAGAGAATTTTCCCAGCAGAGAAGAGGACTGGATGCTCAGACGTGCATAAAAACCCTTCTATCCTTTTTGATACATTTTCAACTTCTATTCATTTTCTTATGGAATTATTTCATTGCAACTCAATTTGGCCCAGTTGTGACTTGGATTTTGCTCTACAAGTAACTTTTTAGTAAACCAGACCTTTTCAATCATTCTTCAATATCTGGATCATATTAAAACTAATAATGCTTTACAGAAGGCCCCATCCTGATGTTTGAACGTGGACAATGCAGTGTAAGATAAATATGAAACTGTGAGCGAGTGCAACGTTTTGCTTTGGTTTCTGCATTTTATTTTACACATCCACACATCAAGAAATTCACTTCCTAATTAAGTGAACTGTAGCATTTAGATAAGTACCATTATTTAGCCCCTTTGTTTGATATTGGTTTTGTCTAGGGAGCATAATGGAAAAACATTTTAGAAATTATTAGTAACTAAATAGCCTTGTTGGCAAATGGATACAGAATAACACTCAGCTTTGGGTAACTATTTTAAGCCTATAGTGCCTTTTCCAACTAAATGTTCTCTTAAGATGTCGTAGGATTGCTGTCAGGAATTCTACAGTCACAGTTCCCAAATCATGTATTTGGAAAGATGCCAGTTTGGAAAGCTGTTCTGTTGTTTTGGAAAACAAGGATATTCAGTGTCAATCAACATCCTTGAGGGTGGTTAAACTTCCAGACCCAGAAGAGGTCAGTCACAAAAGCAAACATGGGGAATGGGGAGAAGAGATAAAATGGCAGGCAGAGTGTTGTGATGTGAGCCATACATCTTTTGATGTGCATGTGACACAGAACAAAGGGATGCGACTTGCATCACAGCCTTATGTCTGCTGTCCTGCCTGATTCAACATATACATACTTACATACAGCCCACAGATACTCTTAGTTTGATGTGGCCATTTGCAAGCCATTGCTAAACCATGTATTTATGGCTTCTTGTGTGCTTTTGATATTCCCTTTTAATATTTCACGTCAGCCTTTTGCTCCCAAAACAGAAGCATGAAGATGTTTCTTCTTCTTGCATTTGGGCCATTCACCCTCCTGCTTAAAAAAAAATTGCAACACTTCACTCTCCTTGTTCTCATATACATAGTCCTCAATTTATAACTACAGTTGGTGCCAGAATTTCTATTGCTACCCAGGGTGGCTATTAAATGAGTTGCATTTGATTTTACAAATCTTTTTTGCCATAGTTGTTAAGCAAATCACTGCAATTGTTAAGTGAAGTATGCAGTTGTTAAAGCTAATCAAAGACTTTCCCCATTGACTTTGTTGTTGGGAGCAATTGGGAAGATTGCAAATGGCAATCATATGACCCTGGAATGCTGCAATCATTGTTAATATATGCTGGCGGAAAAAATGCCCAAATTTGGATCACATGTACATGAGGATGCTGCTATGGTAGTAAGTGCTTGTAAGTGATTGTAAATCTCTTTTTTCAGTGCTGCCATAACTTCAGTCAGTTGTAATGAAGATTTTTATCCCAGTCTCTGAAGAATTGATTCCTCAAAATTCCCCACGTCATTTTAGTTTTAGTTTCCTAGAATATATCCAGAAAGTACATGAAAAGAGAAAAAATTAGCTGAAGTGTGACAAAATTTTAAGAATACAGCACCTTAGCTTCATAGACACAGTTACTTTGCAATATATTGGTCTAGCAATAAGACTCTACCCTTCCATTCACAGAATTAATACTAAAAGAAAATCAGATTATCCTGGGAAAAGAAATTGGCGGCTAAATCCAGTTACCTTACTTAGAGGAATGAATACAAATCCTGCTGTATCCAGAGAGGATGACGTGCAGAATTCAATATTTTTTCCATATTCTGAACTCTTTCCCTCCTTTCCTTTATCTGGCAAAAACGATGGTGAAAAAGAGAGACCAGGTTTGCCAACTAATGAAGAATTGAGGGGAACAACAGCAGGCAATAAATATTTTAGGAAGTCAAAACATAGGTTGAGATAGAATAGGGTGTTCTTATAGCTACAAACATGTATAACTGTACATATTTTAATTATTATAGTGCAACAATCAGTGATAACAAAAATGTAATATTTTGAGGCACAGGAAACAGGTTTGAATATTTATCTTTTCTGTATACTATGCTATAAATCTGAACTTCAGAACATTTTTATTCCACTTCTTGCTGAATCTTGGAAATTGATCCACAAAAAAAATCTGACAAGGCATTCCTCTTTTACAAAGCGTGTGTATTTACAGGAGAGGGGGGCAAATTTATGTTTACCAAGTATTTCTTACATTGTAATATCATTTTTATAGGAACTTTATGCCAGGGGGATAAAGGGAGGGAAAGAAAGAGTTTTTTAAAAATCTTAGGTGACAGCAAGAAGATTCCAAGACAGATTTTGCTATCTTGTAATTGGTTTCTCTCCACCCTAGTGTACAAATAAGACTAACTTAGTTCAGCTAATAAATATCAGGATGGGTAGAGGAGATAAACCTGAGAAAAACAGTTCTGTCCATTCCATTCCTTCCTAAGCCTGGATAGACAAAGCTGGGGCTCCAGCCAGTTAGAACATCCCTCTGGCCAGTGATAGCTTTTTCGGTACCGAATGCCCAAAGCACATGCATCCACAAAATGCAATACATGCATGTCCACACACATGTGCCCTGCCCTTATGTATGCGCATGATCCACGCATGCACACGCATGCCCCATGCATGCATATGCAGCTGCCAAACATGCATGTGCAGCTCCCCTGCAGCCTACCCCTGCGTATGTACCCCACCCCCACACATGTGCCCCATCCCCACATGCATGCACAAACGTCCCCCATGCATGCACTCTGCCCCGCATGCACCCTGCGCTCTGCACGTGCACGGCAGAGATCTGAAAACCAGCTGGCTGGCTGGCGGGAGGCGAGTGCATGTATGCACAGCAGAGCTGAACTAGGGCGACAGCTCATGTGCCCTCAGAGAGGGCTCTCTGTGCCACCTCTGGCACGCATGCATGTGCCATAGGTTCTCCATCATTGCTCTAGGCTGTCCAGAATGAATTGAAGACTCAGATAGTGTAGGCAGAAAACCAGTTCCAGAGCTGTTGCAGGATGACATCTTCTGGAGAAACAGTCCAGTGTTTGATACTGCTTAAATTTTAAAGGCCTGTCAGAAAACACAGTATGTTCTGTATTCTGTACAGTAGTAGATTTTGTCTTCTGTACAGATGCAGATAGATAAACTCAACAAAACATCCATACAAAGTTTTTATTATTGGTTCATCAGGTATCCAGAAAACTCACATTTGTGATGAAGTTCCTTTATGACCAATCCTTTGCATATCTGTCTTGTAGGTAAAAGGATGATAATCTCCTATCCTTTTTCTCCCACCTTGTAACGTTAGAACAGTTACCACGAGTTCATGAATTCAGCCAAGAGTGAGGAAACCTCTCTCAACCCATTGAAGGTCAATTTAGTGACCAATCAGGATTACAGATGTGGTCACCTGGCATGGACTACATTTCCCAAGATACCTTAACTACACTTACCATGATGCATTCCCTTAAGGGAACAACTCACAATTGAAAACTAACTATCCAATTCCCATACACTGGCTGGACAGCACACAGTAACTTTAGGGAAGACTCCCACCTGGCATGAATCCTGAAATATTAAGACAGTTACCTGTTTCAGTGCTGAGGTCCATACACAAATTCTCTTTGTCTCTCTGACACTCCTGAAAAGTGTGTGTGTGTGTGTGTGTGTGTGTAAGTAAGTTTGCGCAAACAACACTTTCTAAAGAAGTGCATTTCCAACTGCTGCCCAATCACCAGTTAGTGCCATTTTTTGCTTGCTTGTTTTAAGGACATGATATTTTGTCCTCGGAATTGCTATTGCTCTTGCTGGCACAACAGTTGGCCAGTGGCTCCTAAATTATGAGTAATTTCTCCGCCTGCTTGGGTGCTTACAACATCTTTTGGAATATTTTTAGGTGACAAAGGAGCAGGGGCCACCATGGTGTTGTGTTTATTTCAGAGTAAATGCAAGGGGGTTATGATCTTAAGTTGTGAGGTTGTGAATTAATGTGAGACGTTGGACTTGTTTGTGGAGATTTCAGAAACAGCCTTGGCTCATGCATGTTGGCTCCTGACCAAGCCACCTCCTGCGCACACTCACACACACACACAGAGGGGGTGCTGAGTCTTTATTGGACTGCGGAAGTATGTCTGTTTGGAATAATAAGATGGAACAGTGGGAGGTGAGGGGGGTTTGATGTGGATTTTCTGCCTGAGCAACCTTGGAGAATTGATGCCCAATCGTCAGCAGGGCCTGAGAAAATAGCCTTAGGATGTATGTGCCTGGCACAGGCCACTTCCCTGCATCCTCCAGAATGACAGGGACAAAACTTCCACCTGTGAATGGGGGAACTAGATAGAGTTAACATCTCATACTTGGGGAAAATACCTTCCCTCCCCAGAAGACAGTTACTGTTACCTTACTGGTTGCCTTTGTTCCTGAAGTTTAAAGTTAAATTTAGGACAGATGACCATGTGTCATCAAACACATATCAGTCTCTTTTGGCACCCATATGCTTTAATGCCTCAGTATTATGATGTGGTGATAGTCTGGTCAGCATAGACCCCCAGAGATGCTGTGCATGAGAAAAGGTATGAGAAGATCTTTCTGTCTTCTAGGATGAGCAGTGGTTTTGTAAATGCCCAATTTGCCAGTTGTTCCTTTCTTTATTGTGCTATTACTGCTGGTATCCTTCTGTTTGTCAGCCAGGTCCCACAGTTTGCCTTCTGAAATCTGGATGAAATGTTTAATCTTTGTCTCGAGTTCAAAGGTATCTCAAAGGTACTAGCTTGTTTAGCATTGCAGTCTCATTAAACTTTTCAGATATTAAGACTTGGTTGGTTTTATTTGATAGTTAGTTCTTCTGCTAAACCTCCACAGCACTGCTGGGCCTGATGGTTTCCATATAATAATATTGCAAGTGGGGGGGGATTTAAAGTTTTAAACCCTCTCCAAATATGACTCAAAGATTCATTCTCGCTTCTTGCAGTAATGTCACTCTGAGTCCAAAAAGCATTATAAAAAAAACCTCTTGAGTCCAAAAACATTTTTTTTTAAAAATCCATGTTCTCTACAATCACCCTTTGAAATAGTCCAACGTGTGAGAAATAGTGGTAACAGCTATCCAAGGTTAAAAAACAAAACTATATTTTATTTTCACTTACTGTATTTATTAGCTCATACATTAAAAGTATTTTCTCGTATAACGGGCATATTGACTTCATCAGCAGGAAGGAGAATATTAAATTATTGATATACATTTGCAAGTAATGCAAGCTAAATTGGAAACTTTAGAAAGGATGTTTATTTATCTATATTCAAAAAGCAATATAAAGTAGCCACCAAGTTTGGAAACATTGCATGAGAGAAATCATCAAGGCTACAGAAGTGTAATTTGTAATTGAAATTAGAGATGTCTCTCAATTAAAATTCTATCTGATGCTAAGAAGTCGAACATCACTACAAAATTCCCCTTCATTTAATGTCATTATACCATATGTATCTTAGGTCAGGTTGAGTAAAATCAAGATTTTATGCAAGCTCAGAGTTTATAATCTAGATTTTTCTATGAAAACCGATGTTCATGCACCAACATGCTTGGATTCTCTGATGTGGCGAGATATGTTTAACAGCATTAGGAAGGGAGAACAAATGGCTTAAATATGAGTAGACACACATATGGTTAAGTTGCACAAATACCATCTATGAGATTTTCCTTGGAATAATTCTCTGAACAATAGAATGGACTTACTTCTGAATAAATATTCATGATACAATGAATAATGATACAGAGTTTGTGGCTAAGGTGGCACACAAATTTAATAATAAATATAACTGAAGCATCTATTTCTTGGTGTATGTTGTTGTGACTAATCCATCTAATATTTTTGTTTGTTTGTTTGTTTTGGTACACTGAAATCAGTGTTGATTCTTGTCAAGTTTTCAGAAATGGTTTGCCGTTGTCTGCATCTGAGGACTGAGGGAGAGTGACTGATGCAAGTCCACCCAACTGGATTGGTGTATAAGGCATTGCTAGAACTCATAGTCCCTTAGTTTTTAGCCTGCTGCCTTACTGCAGCAACATGTATAATACAGATAGTCCTCAACATATGGCCATTTGTTTTAGTGACTGCTCAAAGTTACGATGGTGCTGAAAAAAGGGACAGCCATTATATGATCATGATTAGGGTGCTTGGCAACCAACAGGTATTCGTAACAGCATCCTGAAGTTACACGATGGCCATTTACGACCTTCCCAACTGGCTTCTGACAAAGTCACTGAGGGAAGTGACACTAAGTCACTGAGGGAAGCTTGATTCATTTAACAATTGTATGATTCCATTAGCAATTAGTGGCAAAAAAAAAGTGGGTGTGACACTTAATGACCACATGCCTTAGCAATAGAAGTTTCAGTTTCAGTTGTGGTCATAACTTCAGGACTACCTGTAGTGGTGAAACATTCCTAAACTAAAAGTACAGTATGGATTGAGTTTTCTGTCCTATATTTGTTTACTGTATCTCTCAGACCTATTGATTGATGCATATTTTTTTTAATCAGTAATACTGCTTAATATTGTAATATTCTTTGCATGTTGAATGTTTGAATAACTTCTAGTCTGATATTGGTCTTGGCTCAAGAAGGCTGCCAATTGCAGATTAAAACAATGTTTGCATTCCTGATTTGTATTTCATTTTATGCTATAGCACATGGCTGTTGTTTTATTAATGCTGAATAAAATTTAAATCTTCCCCGTGGTAAAGAGTTGAAGGAACTATCCTAGATCTCATGAGTATCTGGAGGAGGTTCTTTATATGAGACAAGTGATTGCATAAGTATATTCGGTTATTTCAAATAGGCTTTGAATTGCAGCATAAACTACCGTAGAAAAAGACAGAAAGCTGTTGTGACATTACTGTTACTGGAAAATGAGGTGTTTAATTCTACCATCACCTCTACCCCAAATGTGTGTCCCTTTATATTATGGCATTGGTATTACTTGCAGAGTGTAAATAAGCTAAAAGTATTTTCCCATTTCATGTATTTTAAGTGGAAAGACTTTTATTGTTTCTGTTTTGCTTTTGAGGTGAGATTGTAAGAACAGCTCTGTTAGATCAAGCTTTTTGAAATTAATTTTGTTGAAGGTTTTAAGAGAACATAAAGACTAATACAAACTAATAAGAGACAAGGAATAATAGTGAACAAGAATAAAAAGAAACAGAAAGAAGCTTCTGATTTCCTCTATAGCAAATATAAATATGATTGCAAAATTATCTCTTATTGTATGATTATGAAACAGCTAACTTTTGCTGTCATAAAAACTACATGTCATAAGTGATTTTGTTTCTGTTTTATGCAAAAAAGTCTATATGGGTTTTCCAGCTAGCCATAAATTTGGGTATTGTCTTTTCTATGACCAAGGAAGTCAATTCTCCATCATGTTCACTAAGCATTCCTTCAATGTGGGGAGTATGGAACGTTTTGCTTGAGCATACAATACTCTCATTGCAGTTGTCACATATAACATAAAGTTCCAACTTTATGACTTTTTCTAGTTCCTTGTCTATGAAATAAAAGAAACCCTCTGGTTTCAGCTGTACTTTAATCTATAAAATCTTCTGAATATATACATATACATATATACATATACACAAATATACATATATACAAATATAGATATATACAAATATACATACAATAAGAAAAAAATACATACCAAATACATATATAGATGGATCTTTGATTATTCGGGTTTTTCTCCCACGTAAAATTTTGGGAAGTATCTAGGCCAACGTTTCGATGAATGTCTAGATACTTCCAATTTTACATGGAAGCAAACCCGAATAAACCAGACGCCACATACAAATACCCACGGAAAACCTCAGAAAACAAATATATATATATATATATATATATATATATATATATATATTATATATATATATAATATATATTATATTTATATATATTGTTTTTTTAAGTTTCGCGGGTACTTACATGTGTGCTGTTCAGCTTCCTTCAGTATTATCCACGTCATTGGTTAGTGCTTTTAAAAGAATTGTAGGCAAACGTTTCAGCAGAATCTCATCTGCCATGCCTGATAGGCTTCTGTATTGGAGTGCTCCGTCTGTGAGTCAGGCTATCACAGCCCGTTTAGTTTTAACTTTGAGGTGAGCCCTAACTGTTGAGCGACGATCTAGTGTCATTATGTTTCCTCGTGCCAGAAAATGACGAATTAATCTTTTTTCTTGTATATTCTTATTCTCTCTTGTATAGCCGTTGGCGTCGGCTAATGAGCACCGCAGTGTCCAGTAAGATGGACTTGTCCAATTTTGGTTGTACTTTGGTCTTGTGGAGTTTGCTTTGATTGGGTGTGCGTTTCTAGTTTCACTTCGTGTTCTCTGTGGTGTTGGTGGCTTTGATTGGCTGGCAAGCAATTGTGTCCTGTTGTCATGAATGGATATATATTAGATATAGCAAGTTTGTGTCTTTCTAGTAGGAACAGCTGAGCTCATCCTATGAGGTAAAGCTAGGTTTTCATCTGGGTGGCCTAGAGAGTCTGGCGCGCTCGCTCGTTTGAGCTCGGAGGTATCAAGGGGGAGTCCTGTTATGGTGCCCAGCGTGGTTTGCCTGGCTTGTGGTGTTGGAGATCTTTCTGTTTGAGAGTGTCAGGCTTTCCAGTGATTGAAGTCTGGTTGAAATAATCTCTTCTATTCATGGCTTTTCAGGTCTTTTTCAGATCTCCTATGGCTTCTCTGATGAATTCTGTGGCTGGGGTTTTCTATAGTGGGCTTGGGTTTTGGGTGCCATTGAAAGTTGATGTTATGACCTGTGACTTTCATGTGTTGGACTAGTGAGGAAGGTGTGTTCTTCGGAAGGCTTTTTTTACTGGTCATTTCTCTGTGTTCATGGGAACCCAGACGCGGTATTAATTGTTCTTTCTATTGGTCTGTCCAAGTGTACTGTGGAGCCGAGAGGCTGAGCACAGGGGACTTCCGTATTGACCTTTGGTTTTCCAGGTCAACTTCTAATCTTTGGTTGTTCTTGTGTAGCTGCTGTTGTGTCTATGAAATGTTAGATTTGAAAGCAGGTTGGTGTTAGAGCATCTGTAATGTCTATGGCAGCGTGCATAGGGAATATTTTTACGGGTCACATAGTATGTCCTGCTCTTTTTAACCTTCGCAAGCTTCTCAGTAGCTCAAATCATATCCTGAAAAGACAGAATTGGCTCTACTCAGAAATGAAGTCACCAGAACAGATTTCTCTCTCAAATTAGATCAGTTAAACAAAAGTGGCTAGCACTACATCGCGATTCTAAGAGAGATACCAACCGACTCCTACCTTTTGGGATAAGGACAATTAAACAACTTACAACTTGGGAGAGTCTGAAACTGAAAGCACTTACAAAAATGATAGAACTCACAAAGAAACTAAAAAAATTAGAAAAGTGACAAGAAAATTTCGCCAAATAACCCACCCAACAACGACCTGAAACATTAAGTTTAATTCAACGTTTCAACAGAGAACTCAACAAACAGAAACAAGATGTCCTATCCAAAGGATTTAATTTATGGCCATAGCACCCAAAAATCCCAACAGAATCCATCATTATGTGCAGTAGAATCCAGCCTAACCAATTAAAATACTGGATACCGCTAGACAGATAAGACAGTTCACTAGGTTACTCACATCTTATGCAAAGCAACGAGAACCACCAAGAAAAAAACTTAATGTTGCCAGAAGAGATTTGAATTCAAGCGTTAACACAAACCCTGAATGATAACGAAGCATAATAATACTCCGCAGCAGACAAGGAAATGCCAAAACAGTAGTAATGGACAGAAAAGACTATGAAACAAAATTGACAGAACCATAGCTCCAAGACTCCACATACAAACCTATAAACACAGACCGCAACGCACCATATCTGGAAAAATTAAACTCAGAAGAAAATTATAACCAGCACATAAGCAAAGAAATCCAGAGCGATCATGAGACAGAAGACCCAAGAGAAAAATCTTCTAGATGCCCCAAATTAATATCGGCCTCCAAAAATACACAAAAGAAGGCATACCTTCTCAGACCGCATAGTAGCTCATAGGAGCACCATTACAAAACGTAGCTAAATACTTTAGCAAAACAACTACAGCCCATGCTGAAAAACCGCAGCTTCATATGTACAAAACTCATACAACTTTCTTAAGAAATAATCAAAGATCTACCACGTAGAAGCAAGAAGATTCTGCTTGTAAGTTTCGACGTGGTTTTCCACTATTCCACCTCAAGTCCCGATTAAAGAAACTCTTGAAATCAATCAAAAATAAATAACCAACCAGTAAAGACCCTCATGGAACTAAAGAACACTGCCTAAGCGCAACACATAATTTTCATATACACAAGGAAAAGATACAAGCAAATTGAAGGAGCCCCTATGGAATCACCACTGTCACCGTCATTGCAAACCTGGGTTCATTGGAAGAATTCAAATCGCCAGAGCCCTGGCTAATGCCACCCACAAACGCCAAACTATGGCTTTAAGATACATCATGACGACATTTGCGATTTGGGCCCCATGGAAAAAGAAAACCTAAACAATTTCCTAACACACCTAAACAACACACATCCCAAAATCAAGTTTCACCATGGAAACGGAAATAAACAAACACTACCATTCCTAGATGACTAATCTTACAAAAGTAACAAGATGGCACACTGGGACACACCATATACCAAAAGAAAACACACACCAAACCGCTACCGTAACGCCCAATCCCACCACCGACCCAGCACAGATAAATTCCGGTGAGCGAAAACACTAATTACCAGAAACGCAAACGCGCTGGCAGATAAGACCAACATATAAAGACTGAACTATGCACCCTGAACTGAAGTATTGACAGCCAATGGCTTCCAAACAAAACAAAATCACAGCTTGAATCCACAAAAACACACACAAAAGACATAACAGAGACCCTAGAAGACCAACAGACCTATGGAACAGCTGTCTTGCCCTACATAAGAAGGTACTACAGATTTAAAATCTAGTAAAGAATACTACACACGGCATCACATCAAAGACTGACCTTCAAACAGACAAAAAAAAATGCAGCCACCTGAGGAACCCGCAAAAGACAACCATTTACCTGGAAAACCAAGGCATATACGAATTCCATGTACATATCATGCCTCGCCAGCATACATTGGACAGACCAATAGAAAGAATAAAAGTTACCCCGCCTAGATGAACACAAAAAATAGCAGTAAAAAAGCCTGGAACACACCTCTCACTAGTCCAACACATGAAAACCACAGGTAACAACATCAAACCTTCAATGGCACCAAAACCCTAAAAGGCCAACTATAGAAAAACCCCAGCGCACAGAATCATCAGAGAAAGCCATAAGAGATTGGAAAAAAGACCTGAAAGCATGAAATAGAAGAGATGATTCCCAGGCTGACTGTCCAATCTTTGGGTGAAGCCTGCACTCCGTCAAATAAAGAAAGATCTCCACAACCACAAAAAAGACAAACAACCCTGAGGCACAGACAGACTCCCTCTGATGCCTCCACTCAAACACCCCCCCACCAGGCACCAGGTGAAACCAGCTTGCTGATGAAGAAGCAGCCGTCCTTTCACACGAAGCCAAGCTGCATTGAAAGCCTCCAACACCAAGAACCCAGAGTGCCATGCCGCCAAATCAAAGCCAACAAAACAGGACAGAAGAAAACCATGAAACACCAATCAATCAAAATCCAAGTCCCAATGAACAGCAGACCAGAGATTCAAGCCATAAAAAGCCATGTCTCTCTTCTATAATTTGAAACGAGGAACTGTGAACACCACTTCCAGTAGAAGCACCTGATGATGGCAATGAGATTCTGCTGAAAGTTGGCTTACAACTTTAAAACGAGAACTACAATGACGTGGGATAATACCCGAAAGGAAAGCTAAACAGCACAGATAGTAATATACATCAACATACACCACAAACACACACCACCACACACAAAACACATAAGCATACATATGCATTTTTGGCTGTTTTTACTTTTGGCTTGTTTTTCCCAACCAAAATATGATAATGTTCCCCTCTCGTGTTTCCACGTTTTCAGCAAAAAATTTTGAAACACCGTTTATACCTTCTAGAAATTTCTAGAAAAGTTTGTGAACATTATCTTTAAAGGTGAGAGTGTAATTGAAAATATGTCAATTTTTTCAGCCACTTGTTTTCCCCATTGTCATTTATATAATTGTGATCAAAATTTTTTAGACCATTTTGACATACATTCTGTTTCAATTAATATTTTGGTTCTCTGTTATTTTAACAAAAGTGTATATCCATTTCAGCAATAAGATATTCATTATTAGTACATTAATTTCTTTTCAACCCACTTTTATCATTATTCAACAACAAAACTATAATCCTTACTTTAAGTCTTTTTAATATTTGTATATAAGGAAAACTACTGAAAAAAATTGAAAATTGTCAGATCATTCTCTTGGATGTCATTTTACAATCTCCTTTTGAAAATTCTAGTACCGCCTAATGAATAAGTTAGTCATTTATTTATAACTCTTCTGTACTATAAAATAACTTCGTGCTGAAAAGCCACAACAGGTTTGTTTTAGGTAAACCTAATTTTGTAAGGAATTCCAATATTGCCCATTGTTCATTGTTAATGTATCAGCAAAATTTTGTTTTCCAGTTTTAATGTAAGTAATAAAGATTTGTCAGTGAAGGTTACGATAAATGTCATTAAAGCAATTAATTCTACCTCTATTCTTAAAAAATTGTAAACTATGCTGGAGTTTTCAAGAAAAGATTGGGAAATAATTTTTCAAAGGATGAATGTAAAGACCTCCTGCCATTGAATCAGGGGATTGGACTAGACAACTTCCAAGGTCCCTTCTGTCCTATTACTTTGGATAATATTGGTGAATTCTATGTTAAGGCTATTGTGGTGGCCTTACTGTTGTTCAAGTAATTCGCTTCCCTCTCTGTGTAAATGTCTTAAAATACCGCCTTTCCCCATGCATCTGGCTGTAAATGCTGATATCTGAGACTTCCATCTATGTATTTTCTTGCCCAGTTCAATAGCAGGCAAACTGATTTTTGAGGAATTTATAAAATGCCTTGAACACAGCAAAGCGGGAAAATGGCCCTTCTTTTGCTGTTTCTTTTACTCAAGTGTAATCTGTGTTTGACTTAAAGTTTAATATTTATTATCTAAACCTGCCTATTTTTTTAATCACTTTACAATGCTTTATAACTTACTTCGATCTCAAAGGATTTTGACTGGGATAATAGCAGATTCTCATAATAACAATTTAATGTGACTGGAACTATTCTGTTTAAAATAAAAAAGAGTAATGCCTGCAGCATAGGAACCAAAAGTGGTGTCGCAAATTATAAAATTAATTTCTGATACAAGCAGCAAACTAAGGCTCTGGGTCCCACTGGCCGATACGCAAAACGTATGCATAAAGGACACAAGTCGGACGAGCAAATTTCGGGGGTGGCGTCAGTCCGTTTTCATCCGCTCCAAAATTGGGCGAAAAATTTGCCATAAAGCAGAACGGAAAAGAAACGGATGTAGGTAGTATGTTAGCAGGGATGGTTAAAATGGATGTTCCATCGGAAGCCTCTGTGGATGAAGCAGATGGAAAGCGGATAGAATTGGACCTCCAATAGAAGGTTCCAGGGGAAGAATTTCGAAAAAAGGCGGAACCGCAATAGCGGAAGGGGCAAGATGCATAGCGGATGAAGCGGGTGCATCACGTACACCTATAGAACCAAAGGATGCCGTGTGGATGTATATCTAGATGCAAAGCGTTCAGCTGCGCATGTGCGGGGGGTATGAATTGCAATGTGCTCCGCGGATATGAAAGATTGCAGCACACGCACGCAGAATAGTCCTATTCTGAATTCAGAATAGTAGCTCAGAGACTGAGTTGTTACTTGTTTTAATAAAAGTTTATCTTTGCTTAAGTACACTAAATAAAGTTTACTTGGTTCATTTTGTTTACTTAATAAAGTGTTGGAAAAAACTTTGAAAAAAATGGTTAATCCTTTGCATGCTTGTGGGATAGATAAGGATATTGTGGGATTAGGATAAACCTTCAGTGCAGCATAGTGGGACTGTATGCGTCCACATCCCAGCTGCCACACATATGGAACCTTTAATTATCCAAATAATAATATTATTCATTGATCAACACATTTTAAATAAACAAAGCCTCTTTAATTAATGCCCTTTCGTTGTAAGGACCACTCAAGATATACATGGCACAAGTCTCATCAGTGTTATGAGACAGGCTGAAGGCAGCATCCATTTAAGCATCTACCATCCTGTCTTGCCACTGCCACTGCTCCCCAGCTGGGGAGTTGGGCCACCAGTGTTTCAGGAGGTTGCGCTGCTTCTTCCCTTTCACGTGAACTCTGGTTGGGGCCTTGCAACATCCACAAGTGTCTATTCAGGTTTTGTCCTTGCCTCCATTCACCAGGCTCCATGTCCCCCATTTCCTTTGTTGATGGTCCACAAGGCCTGTTCTGTGCAACACTTGGGTAAGCGGGTGCCGCATGAGAATTGGTGCAGGATCAGCAGCTTTCCACGATGCTTCCCTCACAGTCTCTGGGTCATGCTGCATGGTGGTAAGAAGTAATTGGAACCGTTTTTTTTTGGGCCAGGAATGCCAAGGCCATCTCCCCACCAACCCCGGTCTTGCCCTGGACAGCCTGTAATTGAAGATCTTTTCACGGGGTGAGGTATCTTGAGTTGTAGGGCTTTTCATGAAGGTAGGTTCTGGAGGAGAAAAGGCGTCATTCACCAATTGTTGAGTGAACTTTCCTTTTGTGTTCATTAGGGTAGGGGTCTTGGGATCTGGAAAACCCATGATGAGGTTGTGTTCCAGCCCAATCCTTGAGGTCACTTGCGTTGTATATCCTGGCCATCTGAAGCTGGACATAGCCGTTGCCTGAAGCATCGGATGTAATCGAACTGTAAGTCAGCATCAACCATGGCAAAAGAGGATGATACTGAAGAAGCCCTTGGTAGTTGTAATAAGTGGACCCTGAGTTTTAGCTGGAGCTTTGCAGGCCATGTGCTTTCCATCTAATGGCTACAAATCGGTGTGGGGAAAAGTTCCACCTCTGATACACTACTTTCTGCAACTTTCCTCCAGCCTTCTTCAGTGTGGGACAATTGTACGTATCCTCCACGTATTCTTCGAGTGATGGCCTGCAAACCACTTCTCTGACCACTTTGCTGATGCGTTGTGGTGGCCACCCTCCAAGTGCATACGTGCATGTTTTTCTGTAACGTGGTCCCAGAGGCCAGGTTGGCGCCAGAGTCAGTGCCACCTTCAAGTCCAGGGTCCAGGTTGGGATGGAAGTTGGTGATCGACTTGGGTCAACCTGGGTCTCAGATGCTTACAACTTCGTCAAGAAACATGGCTTGGTGGCATCCGTCGACGCATCCGTGCTTGGCAAGTGCACGAGTGGCTCTTGCATTCCTCCAGCTCGCACCATCCAACATGGTCATACAGTCAAACTCCAATTCTGTCTCACGATCCATGCCTCAGGACCCACAACAGCTCTTGGATGCTCTCCTTCTCTCCTTCTGTGTAAACATCTGATACAGTCCTGAATCAGGTTTTGGTTCTTGGTGATGAAATGAGTGCAGCTATCATATGACTGTTTCCTAATCATACCATGGTGGAGAAACAAATTGATGATGTTGAAGAGCCAAGACCAAGGGTGATGAGGTCTGTAACACCACAGTCTGCTGGACTCATACTGAGATCCAGATGTTTTTCTCCCCCTTTTTATAGAAAATATCGGGTTTACGCTAGGTGTTCCTTCTAACATAACTCTAAGACATACTGCAGAACATGCTAAATATCCTGGAGATTTACATCCCAGAAACAGAAAGTTTTGTCGCATTCTGAAATACTTTATATACGAGATGCATACGCCCTTACATCCTTTCTATTTCCGTATACTACGGCTGTGTAAATGTTCCGATGTACCTTTTGTTTCCTCCTCTTTCCCGTTTTCAGCTGCAGTGGATGTGAGTTGAGGGGATGGCCAGAGGATGCAGAGAGGATACAGCGGACGTTTATTGGATGATAATGGACATAGAACGTTTGTTGCCTGTATATGTCACGGATGTACATCGTACGAGTGGAAAGTTCATCCGTTCAAAAAGTTTTGTGTAGCTCAGAATTTTTTGCGTGGATGAAATCGCAGTGGACGGATGCTTGACGGATAGAACGTATGAAACACGTATGCAGTGAGTACACAATGGATGCATAGCGTTTTCTAACAGATGGCAAGCTTTTTTTAACAGTTTCCATCCTCTTTGCATCCGTAAGTGCAGTGGGACCAGGTCTTTATAAGTATTGTCAAAACCAAAGTTAAAATTTGATCTGAAAAACAAATTAGCAGTTCTAAATCAGTGTTATGGTAGGCAGTTCAAAGCAGTCCTTGGAAGATAATTCATTATAGTTTCTAAATTTTAGTCTTAATGTGTGTTTATTAATAGCTGGTAGTTACATGAACGCACAGGGTTTTTAAAAGAATAATTACTTAAATATATGAATACATGTCAATGTGGTGCATAACCACACCACATGTGATTTGGATACATGGTCCTATAACTTGGTTATTATAAAAAAAAAGCATGCTGTGTTGGATTAATGTACTATAGTGCAGAGATCCCCAATCCCTGGTCCGTAGACTGAGACAGGGCTGAAGCATGGCAGAAACCAGGCCACGCAAACAAGCAACGTCCCATCTGTGGGATGCCGGCAGCATGCAAAACCACGCCCCTTCCAGGCTGTGGATAACTCTCTCCATGGGGCTGGTCCCTTGTGTCCAAAAGGTTGGGGGCCGTGCTACCGTGAACAGCAGAAAGCTCCTTTAATCTGTGCATTGAATTTTTTTCTGCCTAATCTAACTAGCTCCCCCCTACTGGTCACATCAAAAACTTTCGGTGTTCCTATCTGCTTTTCCTGCATCCGTGGAAAAAGGGCATACAGAGCGAGAGACTGGTCAAGCCTGGCATCTTGTAACAACTGCCTCCACACCAGAGCCCATCTCTGTGTAGCTATGGTAGGCCTCCATACATCATCTTGCATATACATGCCCCCCTCCTGCTCCATATTTTACAGTGATGGTCTGTTGTTGCATTTATGCCTGATTGGGCTTCTTGATGCTGATGTTCAGAAAACATCTGGGCTGCTTGAAGCCATACAAGAGAGCAGAAAAGCTTAACATTCTGTCATACGCTGTACTAGGCAACTCTCCCTAATAAAAAAAGCCAAAACAAGCTGTGGTGAGATCAGAACTCAAGGAGAAGATAAAGTTTCTGTATACATCCAAACTTTGGATAAATCTAAATCATTGGTGTCTCATTTTCATTCACCCTCTTATCTATTATTTGAATGTCACCAGATGGTCCAGGTTGCACAAGGTGACCTTGTAAATGGTTACATAGAAATGGCTGTCATGATGCTAAGAAGAGATAGCAGCAGAGGTGGTATTCTGGAGAACCGGTAGCAGAAATTTTGAATAATTAGGAGAACCGGCTAATACCACCTCTGGTTACCCCCACCAACCCAATCTATTCTCTGCCTCCCATTGAGTCCCAGCTGATCGTCTGGGTCTTCTTTTGCACAGGAGAACGGAGCTGGAAAGCAGGTTAGTGGGATGGGGAGGGAATGGGGATTTTGCAGTAAACCCTGCAAATGCCCACCAAGCATTTCCCTGCCATGCCCACCAAGCATGCCCACAGTACCAGTTGTAAAAAATTTGAATCCCACCACTGGTTAGCAATTAGAGATCACGGCCATCTGAGGAAAACAATCTGGGATATCTTACTTTAAATTCATGCCATTAAGACCTGCACATCCCTTTCCACTTAGACCATACTCACTTTTCTTCCTCCCATCTTGGAATCAGGGACATATAAATCTAGATGATAACATTAAGATTCCTCCTCACAAATTGCTACCAAATTAAATATTTCTTGCTTAGTTAAAGAAAACAGAGATCACTAAAGAGGTGATCTATTTGAATGTGGGGATTAGATGGTACTTAGTTAACTTGTAGTTGTATAGTGATGAGTTTAGTCCAGCCTTCCTATACTCTGGAACAGGGATGTCAAACTCACAGCGTCACATTGTCGTGTGATGTATTGGGACTTTTTTCCCCTTCGCTAAACCGGGGGTGGGCATGGCCAGCGCATGACACAAGTTTGACACCCCTCCTCTGATACCACTGAGTTGAAAAATCAGGAAATCTTTGAGAGTTGAATAGAAGAAGCTGGAATGAAGCTCTACAAAATAAATTGTTGGTCAACACTAATGTAGGAAACTTGCATTTGTTAATTAACTTATTGGTTCAGCCCAGTATAATGGGCTTTGAACTGTAAACATATATTGTGTAATGAAACTCTCTTACTTCTGTAAAAGAGAGAAAAACTGCAGGCTTCATCTAGCCCTCCTCCCTCATGTCTCAAGTGGGTTTCCAATTCACAGTTCTCAACTTATGCAGGTAGTCCTCAACTTACGGCCATAATTGGGCCCAAAATTTATGTTGTTAAGGTGAGTTTGGCCCCATTTTATGACTTTTCTCACCATATTTGTTCAGTGGGTGACTGCAGTTCTTAAATTAGTAAGACTGTTAAGTGAATCTAGTTTCTCCATTGACTTGCTTGTCAGAAGGTTGCAAAAGGAGATCATGATTCCAGGATGCTGCAACCGCCATTAATGTGAGCCAACTGTCAAGCATCTGAACTTTGATCATGGGGATGTTGCAATAGGTGTAAGTCATAAGTCAATGTGACCATGGGGATATTGCAATGGTTGTAAGTGTGAAAAATGGTCATAAATCACTTTCTTCGGTGCTGTTGTAACTTTGAATGGTCATTAAATGAACTGGTGTCAGTCAAGGTCTGCCTGTAGTAGTGTATTAGCAACCTGCTGCTACCAATTCAGCCAGTAGTTCAGAACATAACTATGTAACACTGTCACACATACATCCATGTGGAGTGGGAGGAAAGAAGAGTATTGACTTTCACATCAAGTCCTATCACCCAGATTGCCCTCAGTCTTAGAGAGAATGTGGTGTTCTATATATATAGGTCTTTGAGTAACCTCTTAGCAACTCTAGCTTCTTATCAGTTCTAGAGTGGGTTGGGCTTTTCAAGATGCCCTGCAACAGGTGCTTGCAAGCAGGAGCCCTTGGAAGATCAGGATGCACCAGCCAAACCTAAAATAGCCCAATGAGGAGGGAGCATATGAACACAGTGAATGAGGCAGTGCTGATGATGTAGCTTGCTTCTGTAGATACCAGTAAAGCTGTATATTTCAAAGCATGCCAAGCATGCCTGTTTCTAAATCTAAACCAAGCTGCATGTGGAAACACAAACTGTGAGCATCCAACTTGAAGAATACCTCAGCTCAGCTAAGTAAAGGGCTTGATGGTGACATTCCTTACTTATTACCCTTCTCCTTGTCCAGACACAATATGGGGTCTGAGCCCATCCTTGATTGTCTCTCTTTCCATTGGTTAAAGCTGACTAATTGGGATTGTGGTAATAGTCAGTAGCTGGATCCAGATAATTAATCCTAATTAGTACAAAATCAGGTGGCTGAGACATCTCTTTCAGCATTGTGTGTCTGTGTGCTGGGCAGACAAGAAAGGATTGAGCAGTCTGTGATACAATAGGTTTCCCCATACAATATAGCCATAGAGCTCACGGTTTTCCTTCTCAGTTCTAACTGATAATACAATGGCACCGTGAATTTTCTTTGCATCTCAGATTATGGCCTTCATGTTATGTCTTGCAGCTAAGATTGTATGTGCCTGTTGCTTCAACTGTTATAAACTCACATTCTCTGTAATATAGTAGGAACTGTAGCAGAGCATATACTTTGCATGAAAGAGGCATGAAGTTCGTTCTCTGATGTCTTCTGTCTAAAACCCTAGGACTGCCTTCTTTGGATGTATTGAAGAGACTAAAGAGTCTTCTGCTTGGGTTGCTTTGATTGGAACTTGGGTTGCTTTGATTGCATCCCAATGTCCAAGTACTTGTAAGAAAACTATCTATTTGTAAGAAAGACTTACTTGTAAGAAGGCTATCTATTACCATTCAGCTTGGAAAATAGAAGAGTGCAAATATAAAGTGATGTGCATTGCTGCCCAAAAATCCTGACCGCTCATACAAATTAATGGAATCAGAACTACCAAAGACTAGTGACTGCTGAAACGGAACAGAGTAAGGGTAAAAAGTTCAATGAAAATGTCAACACAGTGTGCATCTGGTTTTTTTTTTAAGCCAACAGCATGTTTGGGATAATAAGGAAGGGTACTGAAAATGAGATGTTAATATTACATTGTCCGTTTATAAATCAGTGGTGAAGCCACATCTGGAAGATCGAGGGTAATTGAGATGATCAAGAAGCTGGTGCAGCCTCTCTATGAAGGAAGATTGCAACATATGGAACTATTTGGTTTAGAAAGGAGGTGATAAAGGAGGACATGATTAAGGTGTATAAAAATATTATAAGTTTAAGGGGCACAAAAGATAAAATGGACAAGGAGAGCTATTTTTCCCTTCTCAAAAGACTAGAACCCACATTCATGCAATGAAATTGAATCCTAGAAGAATCATGATAGACATAAGGATTTTTTTAAAATACAGAATGTAATTCAACTTTGGTATTCAGTACCACAAGATGTGCTGTTGGCTACAAGCTTTGCTGGCTTCAAAAAAAAAGGTTGGACCAATTCATGGAAGTTAATTAGCCTTAATGGCAGTGAAAACCTCTAAAGGACATCTGCAGGTCACCTAGTCGTGGGTTTCCTTCTGCAGTTGCTTGGCCACTGTGAAAACAGACTGCCAGGCTGGATGGGCTTGGGATCCAATCAATAGGACACTGCTTATATTCATTGTAAGAACAACTGATGAGAAAGCAATGGGTTCTCTTGGGAAAACACTACAAAAAGTTGCCTATTTATTTGTAGTGACTTCCTAGTAAATGGAATCAGTACCAAGTCTGAGTCATATACTTCCTCACTGTATAAAAATATTAAATGTATCTTTTAGTGGGAGTAATTATTTCAACATTCATATGTAAACAAATACTTTTGCAGTATCTATGTGATTAAAAGCCCTAGCCCCAGCTCTATTTGTAGATTTTGTGATATTATTTCTTTTCATTTGCTTGAATATACAATGTGAAAGCATCCAGAAAGCCAAATAAAGTTTGTGTTTGCACATGCACACTTTAAATCAGGAAAAGCATGTGTGAAATTAAGGTAAAAAACTCCTTTCTCCCATGAGTTTGCTTTATTCTAATTTGGCTTTTCCTGGATTACTCTTCATTAAAAGACAAAATACTGGAAAATTCAGCCACAGTTATTCAAGACATTACATAATTTGGCCCGATCAGTTTCCCTGTCTACATCAATTTGGTACACTAGACAGGAGATAAATTTTGCCTCCTGCAAGTGAAGAGAGGTATTGATAAGATTTCAAATGTCCAAGGGCTCTTACCCTACCATGTGGGGTGCAGGAAGACTTACAGGAACAGAAACAGAGGGGAAAAACCAGAGAAACCAGCTGCAGAGCTATGTGTCTGGGTACAGAATGCTGATGGGCTCCCGGTAGGGCACACAGGAGTCTGGGCAGGCGGGGGCAGCATGGTGCTGGAGGAACTGAACTGAAAGTAATGCCAAGTCCATGAGTAAGAGACAAGCACATTATCACCCCAGAAGCAGCAGGACTGGATGGGAAGAAAGCAGCAAGCAGGAGCAGCAGCAGCAGTGCTCACAACGCCCTAAGATATCAGAAATGAGCAGCCAAGGGAGACCTTGCCCCCAAGAACAGGTCAGTGGGCCACCTTTCCTAAAGCACCAGGTGGGGAAGGAGCTGTTTGCTGATGGGGATGACAGACCAGAGGCATGCATGGGAGAACAGAGGCATGCATGGGAGAACTGCAAAGCTGACCACCTAGCACAATGATACTGTTGCTGCTGCTGCTGCAGCAAGTTGCTGAAGGGGGAAAGGGGAAAAGTTAATGCCAGAGGAGACTCAATGAAAGCCGGTGGCTACACACTTTCAAAGCCCTTTGTGCTGGCTCCCAGGGAGACAGCAGCATGAAGTGAGGAATTTCCAGGCTCAGTGTGGCTCCTGCATCTTTGCCAGTTTGCTTGTCATGAGGGTGGTAGTACACAAAACGATTTTGAGCGCTGAAGTCCAAAACATGCAGGCAGAGGAGGGTATCTTGGCAGATGAGCCACCTGCTTCAGGAAGCCAGCGCTCTGCAATTATGCACTTGGGGTGGGGGTGGGGGTGAAATGTGCAAAATGAAGCAATATTTTTAGTTGGGAATTCACAGGTCTTCCCTTCTTGTGAGCCACCAACAGGTGGGATCCTTCCATTCCGGGAAGCTGCCACTCTTGTTTCCTTGGAGAGTCCCTGCCATCTCTCTCTAAGTTCTCTATGTGTAGTTAGGAAACAGGAAGTACTCGACACTACCACCATTTATCCTCTTCTTAAACTTGCACATGACATTACATTTGCTAGTGAAAAGGGCAGAAAAGAGCAAAACCAAATAGGAAGCTGTTTCATTATAAAATGAAATAAACATATTTATTATAGCAAACAGGTAAGTGTTTTTTTAAGTTTCTATGGAAGTCCCCTACAAGTCCCCTAATTTCAAGACTGTTGCATTTGGTCTAGATATGTTCCTATGGCAAATATAAAGCTTTTCCCCCAAAGTAGTTCTTTTTTTAAGGTTTGCCACTTTCCTGTCCCTTTAAACGATTCAGAAGAAAAAAGATGCAGGATGTTCATTTTTTTCCTTCTTGCAGCAGCAAAAGCGTTAGAAAAACCTTTGGAATGAAAATGGATAGGTGTGTGTGTGTGTGTGCGTGCGTGTGTAAACCTGGCCCTAATTTTTTTTTGTATTGGCTTTGATACCTTGGGTCACTGAGTTCCAAATATGAACTGCATGTTTTGTTAATAGGTATGTTATAATTTTTTTCATGCCATAATCAGGTGTGACAAGGGATGGGGATCCTTTAAAACTAAGATATAGAGAAAACAGGGAAGGAATGTCAGCTCCATATTTTCCTTTTTCAACATGCCTGATCTATAATTGTTAAAAACATTGAATCCTTAATACAAGAGCTGATTATCTCAAAAGAGGAGCACAAGCTCTACAGTTGGAGGTTATTCTTTGCTGGGATTTTGTATGCTGCCTCCTAATTCAGCAGCTGCATTTATATTGCGTTCCTTTCCCCTTTTCCAGATTTTGCAAACACTAGCTGAGTTTTTCTCTAAAATGAAATATATTACACCGCATGATTAATTCTCTTCCATAATCAATTTTTTCCTGTTTTGACCAGTATTACCAAATTTTTGTGATTTTGTGATTACCAAATCTGGTGATTCTCACCCATAGCGGCAAATGCTATCAATGTGCCACAAATTGCAAATGATATTTCACTTCATTGCGGGGGCAAGAGAACTCTGGAAATTGATTCCTTAAGCTACCATAGAATTAAACTGAACTAATGGAAAAAGTAACTAAATAGTATGTGAGATGGTGAAATAAGATTCTAATCCCTTCCTTGCTGTGGAAATGTTTTCATAGACCATTTTCTACAGTGACCAAAACTGAATCTCAGTTGTTAGAATGTTTTTTTAAAAGAATAACATTTTGCAAAGGAATTAATTATCCAAAATGTGTAAGCGTATAGATATAGAATGCCATGAATATAGGTTAAGTTTACACTCTTGGAAATGTGCAAATATTTTTGTCTCTCTTGTTAAATGCGATCAAATTGTAAATTTGAACAAAAACTCCAACTGAATGTAGCGCGGCCAAGCACAGTCATAGGAAAGATATATAAGGCGAGTAAATACAATGTCTTCATCAATGGTCATACTCCCTTTTCTTCCTGAATAGCATATTTCCATGAAATACAGGGGACACTTCCATTTTTGCCATTACCCTTTAAGTCATTCTCAGAGCAAAGAGACCATTTAAAGAAGTTATTCCCTAGCACAAGGTGTGTTGTTGTTGAGGCCAAAAGTTAGGAAAACAAACTGAACTGACAATTAAATCTTCCAACATTGATCAGAGACAAGCCACATGGGATATATGCAGACCTATTCTTCCACCCAAGACCTACTGTTTATCTGGTCTAATGATAGGACTGGCCAATTCCATAGCCAGATTGATAAATCAGGGCTATTTGTAACTTGTTTAAATGAAGAGGAGTATTTTTAAAATATTTTAAAATATTTTATTTAAAATAAAAATAGTGACTGTTTATATATGGTTTATCTTAGTAATTTGCCTATAGAAACTCTAGAAGGTAAATTTGAAACTTTAGGATGATACTGTCTTGGCCATACCATTATTTTCTATCAAGATTCAGCGAAGTAACATTTAAAAAAAATCAGTCACAAGCTAAAAAGGTTTTTTTAATTGGCTTTCCAAAAGGCACATACACTTTTTTCATTTGTTCAAGAACTTCTGGAGTTACAAAATATATTTTTAAAACAACGCATTTGCCCTCATTTTCACATATGTATTTTTACATATACTGAAAGAGAAAGGAAGAACAAAGAGCGTAAGTCAGTAATTTATTATTGTTGAAAAAAATATTGCTAGGTTATTTTTATGCAAGTTTAAGCTTAGTGGCTATCTTAGGAACTGGGAATGCCAACCAAAAAAATGGCCACACCTTCAGTCTGCAAACAAATGTGTTGTTTGCATTAGAATTAGATAAGAGTTTTGGAGTCCATTGACACTTCCTTTCTTTTTAGCTTTCAAATATTTCTGGCTGTCACTTTCCCTGGAGCAGCCTTGACATCACTTGTTGGAGAGTTAAAGTGAACACAGAAGTTTTTAATCTGATTTATAGGGCTCTATTACTGCACTAGATTTGCTTGGTGCTTTTGTGAAAGTAATATCAGTAGAAATAGATAGTAACCATTCAATTCAAGACAAACCATAAGTGAAGTTCATTGCAACTCATGGATGAGTTAGAAAGTGGAGGAATTTGTAGAATTGCATTCTTGTTTAATTCCTTTTGCCTGATTGGAAATCTCGCTTTGCCTGTTTATTTTTATCATGCACTGATGAGCGGATGCTTAGATTTAATCAGGTCATGTATTTTTTCTATATTTTGCTTTGTATAGCAATTCAAGGTTCATCTCTATATGCCAGATGGAGTCCAAAGCATTATTGCAGTTAGTGAAGCAAGTAACTTTTCTTTCTTTTAAAATCAACATTAACTAATGAGTAAGGGAGCTGCTGTAATGAGGAAGAGCCACATATTAAAACTTGTTCATTTTCCTGCATTTTGGTATTTGAGGTTGGCAAAAAAATACCTAGCTACTACAGTTTGCACAGTAAGGTTTCTGAGCAGCTTGAACCTAGGGATAGATTTATTCTTTCTCAATTATGATTGAGACTTGAAGTGGTTTCCCAAGTCCTTTGAGAATAAAGACACCTTTTAATGAACAGAATGGATCCTTTCCATACAATGTAGGCCAACCACCCTGCCTTCTACTTGATTGTGATCTTTTTTGATGGAGTCAGGTGAGACTGCTCTTGATCCGAAAAATGCATGAGTAAGGATCCAAAGAAGGATTTCCCTTGGCTTCTAGTCAACTACTACTTGTCACACCTGGCTTTTAGCCCAGACCTTCCCTCATGACTGCAAGAGCAACATGTCACTTAGGAATTACTTGCCAAAAAAGAATTTCCAGGTAACAGGTGCTTCTCAGCATAAAACTAGTGACAGATTGAGATTTCCTATTGGGAGAAGCTGAATGGCCTACAAGTTCAGTTAAGAGGCACTTCCGTTGAAGCCAAGCAGGTTAATGGCATGAGAAAGGTTTTACATGGCAGGGAGCATAATTTTTTTTCTTCCCGTTTGTGTGTACAAGCTTCCTGGAGAAACGTGGCAAATTTCTGAACCATGTGCTTTCAAAAGTAAAATGCCTCGGTACCACATCTTTAATCCAGTTTGATTTTCATTTGATTTATCCAAAGTTGACACTTGCCCACAACCATATGACATAATAAATGTGTCAGTTTTTAAAATGGTATATTTGTTACAGCAGCCTAATACAGGTGTCACTCTGGCAGTTACTACATTTCTTAAATAGATATACATTGGGGCTGTGCAACACTTAAGGTGTTTCAGAACCAGCAGGGGGCAAACATACCTTCACTTTGTAGCTGTATCCAGCTATTGCAAGATTTCAAAAAAGATGGGACTGTTTGGAAAAGTTGTGGAGAGGAATTTTCCCACTTCCATATGATCTAGTGCTTCTTTTTGGAAATGAATTTAAAGTGTTGCTCAATTCAAGAACAAAATGTGTGTGTAGATGTGCACATAGCAAAGGGATGATTTGTTATTTATTCCACAGATAAGTTAATGTATATATCAATGAATGTGTATCCCTAAATGTACGTGTTTTTAAACTCATAGTATTTGAACTGTAATGCTGAGGCAAGGACAATAGTTTGGTGTTCTTGATTGGTAAGGATTGTTTAACCATAACTTACCAATGAGGACATCCATGGAAGGAAGGAAGGAAGGAAGGAAGGAAGGAAGGAAGGAAGGAAGGAAGGAAGGAAAGAACATTTCATATTCTGCATCTGGTGTGTATGGCCGAACCAAGCCAACCAGTAAAATCATCCTAATTCAATAGGAGTGAAATAATGTGTTGAACCTTCCTCACAAAAGTCAGTATACTCCTCTTCTACTACTTTCCAGTATTCCCAGAACATGCCTAGAAGACTTGGTTTTGAAATGTTTTGAGTTGACCTTCTGGCTGAACACAACATTTATTTAATACAATTGGTTACAGCAATATTTTCTCATCTTCAGGCCAACATCTTCTTCTCTGGCAATATTGTATTTATTTTCTGGGGAGTTTTCCTCTTGGCAGAAATCAAGAGTGATGCTTTTCAAGTTTTTATGAAATTGCAGGCACATAAGATACCGGGGGAGATTTTAAAACTGCTGCAGAATTCATTTTTTACATAAAGTGGTACATTACATAAATTATTTTTTAAAAAATCAATCTGTAGCTGCATTTAGTCTGCTAATACTGTTTAATATTTCTCAGCTCAAATTGCATACAAAAACTGTATAAAATATGCAGCAAAGATGCATTTTAGATTATTGGATACAAAACAAATGCATATTCGACTATGCATATATTAGGCAAAGATATATATCAGGTGTTAAGATTTTTTAGTGTTTTTTAAGTAGAAGAAACAAGGATTAAAATGTATAACTGTAACATCATATTCATATTTGTATGCTAATAGTAATTCTAATAATTCACACATATATGCAAATGTGGAAATGGATTATTATTCAGATACATGCTATGTTGACATGGCTTGCATGATCCTAGACTTGGACACACCTTCCTCCAAATATTTGTTTTTTTGCCTAAATACCTAATTGATTTTGAAACTGAGACTCATGTGAAATGTGAACAATGAACTATGTGAAGAAAACTTGTTTCACTTCTCCTTAGAAATAGGGTGGCTAAATGAGCAGCCATAACTGTTCTCAGCCTTGACCTTTTCTGGAAATAAATTCACATGCTTTCTTCTAATAAGGAACTGTTGGGGAATTTATCCTCCCTTGCTAAACCAGTTTCTTTGTGGGGCTGGCAAATAGCAAGGATGACTGAAGATGAATGAAGTCCAGGTGGCTAAAATTTCAAAACACACCTTTCTCCTGGCATGCAGGAGGGAACTGATTTCCTGACTGAATTTCTTATTAAGGAAGTACAAGTAGCTTTTGCTTAATAACTGGTTGCCTAACCCTAACCCAAATTTACAGCGGTACTTGTAAGTTACTTACAACCCAATTCTAGAATTTTGCCAGTGGCATGTGTGCACACTACAGTCACATGACTGCATTTTGGGCACATGGCAACAGGCTCACTTATTCTGTCAGTTCAGTTGTTGTGTTCTGTGGTCAGGTGACCACAATTTGCAACATTTTTAACATATTACTGGCCTTTGGGTTGGTTTCCGGCAAAAAAATGCCAATAGGAACAAATGGACAGATTTTATAGCCGCTGCATTCATTAAACAAATGAATGGTAAGAGCTGCTACTGGTCACTTCCTGTCTTGATTATTGCAATGCTCTCTACATGTGGCTGCCCTTGAAGAGCATCTGGAAGCTCCAGTTAGTGCAAAATGCAGTGGCCTGCATGGCTTTATGCAGACCCTGGTGTGCACATGTATCATCTCTCCTGCAGGACCTGCATTGATTGCCGATTTGCTTCCGGGTGCATTTCAAGGTGCTGGTTGTCACCTTTAAAGCCCTTTATGGCTTGGGATCAGGTTATCTGAGGGAATGTCTCTTGACGGTCACATCTATCCAACCCATTAGAGCGGGGAGGCTGGGAATGTTGTGGGTCCCACCCCTGAGGGAGATACACCTGGTGGGACCCAGAAGAAGGGCCTTCTCTGTGATGGCTCCCTCTCTCTGGAATATCATTCCCACAGAGATTAGAATGGCCCCCACTCTTAGCACTCTTTCAAAAGGCACTGAAGACCTGGTTTTGTCAGCGATCCTGGGGAACCCAGAGTGAGATGGAGCCCATCAAATGGCTAGTGTGATCTGCTGTTGGCGGGGCAGGGGGGGTAGAAGTGGTTCCCCCCCCCCAAAATTTTTTTGTTCTATTGTACTTTACTAATTTATTGGATTCTTTTTGTTAGTTTTTATTGTTTTTTTANGAAGTGGTTCCCCCCCCCCCAAATTTTTTTGTTCTATTGTACTTTACTAATTTATTGGATTCTTTTTGTTAGTTTTTATTGTTTTTTTAATTTTATTTTTTTGTTTTAAATACGGTTTTATATTGTGTAAGCCACCTCGAGTCACCATGGGTGAATAGGTGGCAATATAAATTAAATAATAAATAAGTAAGTAAATGCTGCAAAAAAAATTATAAAATTGGGCCAGTCACATGGGTGCCTTGATTTATGACTGTCAAGAGTTTTGGTGGAAATTCTGGGCTCCATTATGGTCAAAAGTCATAGACTACCTAATTGATCCTCAACTTCTACAGATTGGCTCATCTAATCATGCTGGGAGCTGTGGTGGGATTCAAATAATTTAACAGCCGGTTCTCTGCCCTAATGATTTCTTCCAACAACCAGTTCACCAAACTGCTCCAAAAGTTAATAACCGATTCTCCTGAAGTGGTGCAAACTGGCTGGGTTTGGCTGAGAGCTTCTAACTCCCATTGGCTGGGAGCTTCTAACTTCAGGTTTTTACTGTGCTCATTTTAAGCTGGAGCCCCCATTTAAGTGGAAATCATGTGGCTATAGTGGGCCAAGCTCCATTAATTAAACAGAGTGCACGCCTCATTAGTACTCACTTTGCAACTTAATCAGATTATCTTGGTCAGAATTAGCTGTTTTAAGAGGTCAGCAATCGAAGATCCGTCCTTCAACTTGACAGTAGAACTTCTTTTGTTTTTCGTATTTTGTTTCTGAATTGAGATCTCAAACACACCTGTTTCTTTATGGTTCATTTGCCTTGTTCCAGTTCAGCTGGTCAGTTTGAAACACATCAAATTCCAGAATAAAGACAACACTCTTGTAGGTTGCAGGATACATTGGAACAGCTTTTTTCCAATGAGAATCCTTTCAAAGTCCTGGCCTGCTGGGAGAGTACAAGCTGGCTAAAGATTCTGTGCATTGTAATCTGGCCCATCTGGAGGGCAACAAGTTGGAAAAAACTTGCCTGAAGCATCTCGTTCATCATAGCTCTTTATAGCAAAAACTCCCAGATGATGTACCAAATTTCCTTTGTAGTGTTGTGTAACCAGGCAGACAACCAATTCATTGCATAGGCAAACGTGCCAGTCAGCCACATGTGGCTCCTGCCTGAACATCTTGTCCTGAGCCCGTGCTCAGGGAGCATGAATGGTCCTAAGCCCCAAGCAGGGACTCATTCGAAGCAGGAAGGACAAGCAGAGCAGGGAAGGAGCTAGTTATTTGATTTACAGCATCTGCTTCCGTGGGACAAGGGCAGGAGACCAGTGCTTCCTCTCTCTGCCCCAGATTCCTTGCTCAACTGGTGATAGTTGTACTGGCTAAAAGGAAAAAGCACTCCGGAATCTCTCTCTCTGCTCTCTGTGCTGCTATATATTTCACAAAACAAAAGAGAGAAGCTGCATCCAGGCTGCTGTGGCTCAGAGAAGTAGCACCTTAATAGGGAATAGAAGGTGAAGGTGTGAATATTATGTCATGTCTATGCAATCCCAGAGCCCTGGGTTATTTGAGAGAAGAATCAAAAACTGCCTGAACACAAAGTCAGTTGATTCTGGCTACATTCTGAGGACTTGAAAAAGATCCCAGAAAAAGGCAATGGCAAGGCTGCCAAGAAAACTGCAGGGATGCAGTCATCTGAAGCTCAGCTCCAGGGTCTTTCTACATTTTTCACCCCCTGTGCTCCACACTGAAAGTTTGCCAAATGTGGGAGCATTGCCAGCTCAGGTCTTATGTGAGAAAATTAATGAGATATTTGTATTATAATCAGAAAATAGCAGAACAACCTCCCCCTCCCCCAGGTTAAAATAACCTCAACTGATCTGAAAAATGCCATTCTTCAACGCATAAACACTCAAAAGAGATTTCATCAGGCAACTGTAAACCTCTAATGAAGGTAGATTATTTTTCATTTTGATATGAACAGGAACATTGATTTCTTGGCCCACAGCAACAATTATGTAATCACCATTCCCTGCTGTTATATTGTAAATGCTGCTTTTGCATTTATTTAAGCTTTATTTGAAATGTCACAAAGTATACATTTTCCATTTTACTGTATGTGTGTATACACACTTTGCCAACTGGCTCTAATACTTCACACATCTGATGAAATGGACTGAAAGTACAAAAACTAAGGTTGGATTAAGTAGGTTGCTCTTATATAACCACTCCACCATGACCATGATGCTGTATCACTTTTGAAATATTGACCCAAGGAGCTAATTCCCTTAGCTCCCCACTTTGCTTAGGGTAAATGTGCAAAAATTTCAGAGATTTGCCTTATCTGCATTCCTTCCAAGATCTTGTTTATTATGGTGTAAGTTTACAAGTTTCCAAAAGGTCAGGTGTAGACATAGACAAGAATTACAGTAGAATTTTGAATTGTTTATGGTGCTATGTTTATAGTGACATAAAAGGATTTTTTCCTACAGTATTTTTATTCAGCCAGTGGCTTGGCTGAATAAAGCAACATGATCAGGAAGGAGTAGTATCTTAGGAATACTCAAAGTAGTAGTTTCCTCTAATCCAAAAGATAATCCTATGTCTTACATGTTTTTGTTCCCACCAAGCTAGATCACCAATGTACAGTGGTCTCCCTCACCTTCTGTTCCCAAGGGTTATGGGCAGTTATGGTTATTTGTAGAAGGCTCAATCCCCATTGCATTCTGCCAGTCTTTTCTCCCAAATTAGTGCAGAAGATGGTTTCTTGGCATCTCTGTGTCCGTGCAACTGCTATCTCTAATTGAATGACACGCTGAAGTGCACAATTCGCTATCTGCCAGCCCCATCCCATCTCGGTGTCAGAAAGCAGAACTGAAATGACATTTTCCATTTGTTATAGCCATTGTTAGCAATTGATTGAACAGCATAATATATATCTAAGAACTGGATTGTGCTCTATGAAGCAGGGCGAAAGAGAGATTTTTTTTAATTGAGGATTCTGTGAAATGATCTTGTCTAGGTCTTATTTTTGGACGCATCTCATATGTCTAGGAAGCCATGTCTTCTGCTCCCTCTATTTTTATTTGAGCAGTGCTGGCCACTAAATCTTCCATTAGGTAGTGGCGGAACCATTTCTTCAACTCCTTTCTCTCCTCAGCAGAGATATTGCATTTGAATGACTAACATAGCACTCAATGTGCAAGCTGTTGGCAGGCCAGGATTCACCCCATACCAGTCAATATCTTTTATTGGACTAAACACAAGTTTTCTGAATATAAAAGATCCAAAAATCACATTGGTATTTGTTAATAGTGAAGTGAAACAGGTACAAACCAAAGCTTGCAATCTCCTGACTGTTAAGAATAGGTAGTCACATCTCTTTGCTCTTTGGTTATAATTAGGCTACTTTGTGTCTTTGCTCTGTCTGAAAAATTCTGCTCTGATCTCAAAAAGAAAATCCATGATCTGTTGTTTTATCATAAGTGGCTGACATACCTTCAGTCCACTTTAGCTTCCAAATTCTTTCTTGAATATTTAAAGTTGTAAGCAAAAGATTGAACTGAACTGGTGGAAATTGATACAGGCGCATATGAGATATGGACCATCAATGTTCCAGTTTAGTTTTCAGGTGAACTGGCCAGTTTCTATCAACTCCCAATAAAATGACAGGCAGAATAAGAGCCACGGCACCCAGGAGAATCTTGTTCCAGCACAAAGACAGAAATTCATTACCCATTTCTGGATGAGAAACTGTTTTGTTTTGGGTTTTTGTTGTTGTTGTTGTTGTGATGAATCCTCCTCCCCATTTGATCTGAGCTTTGCTATTGTTCTGTTGGGAGATACAAAGAAGTGGTGGTGCCAGCGTGGAGCTAGGTGGACAAAAGATCTATTTGTGTTGTCCTAGAAAAGGGTTCAGGCTTGATGTCAGCATCCCATCTTGTTTGGGCATCTGTGCAAGCTGCTGTTCCAGAACTAAAATGTGCCTTTATCAGCCCAGAATGTAGGCAACAGTAAACAGTTTGCTCCTTTTTTTTTCTCCCTATGGGACAGAGAAGATGGAGCATGCATCCTGGTCTTTTGGGGCTTTGGGGTAGCAATAGGTTCATTTGGGAGAGCGATGGGCCAAGCTTGCTTAGCATCCTTTATCGAATAGCAGCAGACTAGAGCTGGAGTTGTTTCAAGGCATGAAGTTCCCTCTTCTGGCCATGCCCCTTCATTGCATCCTAGAAATTATTGTACTGATCACAGGTTCACTGAGTAGTTTGAGAAGCACAACTTCTAAAGCAGGAGTCTCCAACCTTGGCAACTTTAAGACTTGTGGAATTCTGGGAGTTGAAGTCCACAAGTCTTAAAGTTGCCAAGATTGGAGATATATATAT
>BHFT01015137.1:0-20423 GCA_004320025.1 Laticauda laticaudata | reverse complement strand
TGGTGGAGGCTGTATTGTTGGAGAAACACGGTAAATGCATTGCATCTGCTATGATGTACATCTCCAGATCAGGCTGGAGTTAATTAGGATTGTAAAACTCCTTTGGTCAAACTTTATAATTCATCTTTATACAACAAGGCCCTGCTTCTTGATGCACCAAAATTTAAGTGTCAAATTAGACACTTCATTTGGCTTAATGATTTATGTTTACAGGTATCTTGACTTTCAGTCACAATTGGGAATTGAATTTTCATTGCGAAACAAGGCGGTTGTTTAAATCAGTTGTGCCTGATTTTATGATTTTTTATTTTTTATTTTTTTGGTTTGCAAGTGGTGAATCATGTGGTCTTTAAGCAAATCCAATCCAAATCTTTAAGCTTCCCCTATTACTTTTGCTTTTTAGCTATAGCAACAGCACTTATACCGCTTTACAGTACTTTACATCCCTCTCTAAGCTGTTTACAGGGTCAGCATATTGCCCCCAACAATTTGGATCCCCATTTTATTCACTTCAGAAGGATGGAAGGCTGAGTCAACGTTGATCCTGGTGAGAGTGATCTGCCAAATTATAGTCAGTGGTGGTCAGCAGAAGTAGCCTGAAGTACTGCACTCTAACCACTGTGACGCCGTGGCGTTTAGAAGCGAGCTGGGAAGATTACAAATGGGAAATCACACGACTCCAGGCTGCTGCAATGACCATGAAAACAAACCAGTTGCCAAACACCCAATGAATGTGGGGATGCTGTGATGGTCTTAAGTGTGAGCAATGGGTGTAAGTAATTTTTTTCATCACTCTTGTAACTTCAAATGGTCACCAAATGAATGGTAAGTCCAGGGCAGGAAACATTTTTGCTGAAGCATAATGAAGGGGTCTCCCTTGACACTTCAACAAGAAACACAATGGTGCTGTGTTGCAGTGCCATTTTTTTGCAGTAATCAATATTGAAAAGCAACAATGCCATTTTGTGACAGCAATCAATCTATGAAGCATCAATTACAAGTAGTTCTTGTAATTATTGTTCTGATTCTTACAGTAATTATAATGCCTGTTAACTTTATGGTTAAAAAGCAATTGCCTTTTATATTACTGTGCTGCAGATTATCTGAAAAGATAAAGAAGTGAGCAGTCACCCAAAATATGGGCTATTTCCCCAGGTTAAGGGGAAAGTTATAGCTTAAAGGGCAGTTTTAAGAAATAAACAATTTAATTGATTCACGATTGTGATTCAGCCATGAACCCTTCTGAGATTGGCATATTATTATAAGCTATTTGTATTTCATTTGATTTTGTCTTAGCTTGTTGTATAACACTAGCCATTGTACTTTTAAAAATATACTTCATACCTCACAAATCAATTTAGCCAATGGTGGCTTCTTTAACAAGCCAAGAGTTGCAATTAGCCCTACAAAAATGTGTAATTTGAATGGAATGTTGGATTACAAATTGTAGTTGTATTTTGAGATTTGGATTAAACTGATATTGCCAAAAATGTATTTTTTTAGTCATAAAATAAAATGACATGACCATTAAATTAATCACTACTCTATCCAAATGTTCACTCTTTCTTCTGTACTTTTTCTTTGTACTTGTACTGCTTTTTATAACAGTCTAAACTTAATGACACTTAATAAACTTCTTCCACAAAATGCTGGGCAAAAATATTCTGCATTTTCACCTTTTAACTGGAACTCTTACCAGGGAAAATCAGAGTTAGTATTTTACCCCACCTAAATAACTTTCAGTTCCTGAAAATGTATTAATTTAACACAGAGGTTAATGATCTATAGACTCTATAACCTTAAATCAATTCAAGAAAAGCTCTTTTTCACTGAACTGCATTCTAACTGGTGAATCATTTCAGTCCAACAGGGGACAACTGCCACATGATATTATTTTCAATTTTGTCTTTGTTAATGACAACCAAACTGGTTGTGATTTGAATTATAAGGAACCCTGGCTATTTGCCATAGTCATCGTCAAGCCATTTTATTGTTGCTTGCTTTGTCACTCGCATTGCTTTAAGAGAAAAAATGTTGCAATTTGCAACCTTTGTTCGTTCTATACAATAGTCTACTATTACAAAAATTTTAATTCTTTAGATTCACAAAATACTTTATGCAAATGTAAAACGTCCACTGAATAAATAGTGTTAGCTAGAAAAACAATTACAACGAGCTGTATCTCCTTCCCTGTGATGGATTCTCTTCTTGTGCCATTCACATCAACATAGTAATCAGTGGCTGGCTGCTAATGAAGGAAGAATAATACATTATGTTTGAAAACCACTATTCTGACAACATTGTACAGAGTTTCATAGAAAGGCAAACCTGCTCATTACAAACACTCTTCCCCTGCCTTAACAGCTGAAAATGCATCACAGAGCACTAGCTGATAGGCTTTAGGTATGTGCTCTTTTATACAATGAGAAGGGAAGTTCCTGGAAATCTTGAATGTGGTTCCAGATGCCTTCAAAAACTATTAAAAAGATATCTTCAAGTCAAGCGTAGTTTCTTCCTAGTGACTTTGTGTAGACATCCTTTTAGATCTCTTTCAAATAACGTGGAAGCAGTTTGCAAATTTTTTCTTCTAGGTCTCCCTCATCCTCCCATTTTCTCAGTCCTTAAGGCTTTGAAATTTTCTTGTCTTTCATCCAAGGACTCAACTATTACCAAATGGAATATTTTTAATATGACAGATGAAGAAAATAATTCAATACACCATGAATGAATAATCTCATATTATAGTATTTTATTAAACAAAAATGCATTTTTTTTAAGTTTTGTCCTTAAGATGTTGGATTATGATCCAGAAAAGCCAGAGTTCAAGCCCATCTCAGATATAGCAGATCTATCTCACAGCATTTTTATTGTGGGGAGAATTAGTCAAGAGATGCCATGTGCACCCGCTTGAAGTCTTTGAGAAAAGTGGAAACAGGAATTTAAGAAAGAGAACTGCTATATGCCTTTTGACCACTGAAATACACAATTATCTCTTCAGAGTAAACACAAAAATGCAAGTTATGAATCCATCCTGAAAAACCCTCATCAATGCTTTGCTTTTCCCCAAAAACCAGACGTTGAGTTCAGTGGTGGGATTCAATTTTTTTTACTACCAGTTCTGTGGGCGTGGCTTGGTGGGCGTGGCAGGGGAAGGATACTNCCAGTTTTGTGGGCGTGGCTTGGTGGGCGTGGCAGGGGAAGGATACTGTAAAATCACCAGTCAGAGGTGGTATTTGCTGGTTCTCCAAACAACTCAAAATTTCCACTACCAGTTTCTCCAGAACTGGACAACCTATTGAATACCACCTCTGGCTGAGTTCTTTTTCATCCATATATCACAACCAAACCTCCCCACCAAAATAAAAAATAAACAAACATGTGCTCTGTGCAGTCCCAGCCTTAAATATTCTACCACCTATGGTATTATAGTTGATAATGAAAAACTAGAAATATTGTTGCAGTAGAGAGAAGTTCGCTGAAGGTGGGCTCCAGCATGAATCCAAAAACTCAGAAGACAAAGCCAATGGTCCCAGTGACCAAACCAGATTGGATCATGCAACATTATCCTGGGAAACATATATTCATCTTCATTTGTGATAGAAATATTGTACATGAAACATGTACAACTACTATATAAATTGTACATAGGATTATAATTCTATATACGTAATACAATTATTTCCATGGCTGCAATGCATTGTATATTGCCAGCATTAGATTTTAATTCACGTAACATCCTACATGCTTACATCACATGCAGTTTCCTTGACATTATACTAATGTAGTTTGGCATACCTTTTTTTTCTCTCCAGGACATATTTTCCCCCCAAATTTCAATTTCAGTCAATAACTTTGAGCTTTACAGATTATTCCCATCCAAGTATTGACCAAAGCCAGTCTTGCATAGGATTCTAAGTTCAGCCAAGGTCAGCTATGTGGTGCCCTCTAGCTGGATAGTTTTTTTCTTAATAATGTTCATAATCTTTTAATAACTATGTAAACAGGAGACATTTAAAAAATCCTTGGAGATGGGGAACAAGTAACAAAACAAATGTGACATCACATAAATGCAACAACTTACCTTCCGTAATTCCATCAGGGTGCAACTATGAAATAATGATATTTGCTTTATGATATTACGATGCACATCTAACCATTTTGATATCATTTCCTAAAAATGCCACTGCCAGATTTCAATTATAGTTATGGATATATATTGTCCACTGATACATATTTTTTCTGGAACCAAAGACAAGGCAATCAGAACAAAACACTGGTAGCAGAAAATGTGGTGACATCTGTGCTCAAAAGTTTGCAATTGTCAGCAGTTTCTTGGAACAATCTATAGCAAGGATGTCAAACTGGCGGCCATAGGCAGGATGTATCACATGCAGGCCATGCCCACCCCAGCTCCATGAATGGGAAAAATATTGGGAAATGTTACATGACAGTAATGTGACACTACAGGTTTGACACCCATTATCTATAGAAATGGAGTGTTTTTTTTGCATTCTTTCTTCTCAGTTTATTGTTCTATATGACAACCAAGCTAAAAGAGTTCTATAAAATTCAATTTCTCATGATTCTATCATAGTTCAGCATATTTTGATAAAATTATCAGTATACCTTGGACTTACATTAGAAAAGATAAAGGTTGAACTATAAATAGCAAACATTAGATGTGTAACATATACCTTGTTGATTGCTTGTATAGGTAAATGAAATTAATCAAAAAGAAATTTGGATTGAATGTAACTATATTTGTGTTCTATGTATTAGAAGTGCTAATTTGAAACATAATTTCTATATGTTTTGATAAATGGTAAATGATTCTCAGTATCATTTATGATAACCTCTTGTAACTAGATATGTTTGTAGTAAGAGTCAATTTCTCCTTTGACTGAGGAAGTTAACTACTGCATGACTAAGGCTGATTAATGCTGAGTCATCCATTTCCTGCTTCCTTGCTATGCGATAGTTAACACCTTGATAAACAGACATTCTCTACTTTCAGAGTTTCGTTAATCATTAGGTTTACTCTCACATTGCATTTGAGTGACATAAGGATTTTTAAGAATTAACTTCCAGAGAATGCAGGTTTTCATGATTTGCCTTGTTGCTTTAGTCCAGCCTTTTCTCCTTCCTCCTATCCCTCCCTTGACTTTTGAGCTTTTGCAATTATTCATACCTTTGTTTTTGTTTTTTGTTTTAATTCCATCTGACCTGAGCCCTAGAAAAGTTCAGGCAGGGGAGGTTTTGCCTTCTCTTCCAACCTTGGGGCAGCTCCAGTTTCTACAGCCCTTGAGTTCCTAGCCTCCTGGTTTGTACCATTTGAATTCATGAAGGCAGGCAAGCAGGCAGGTACCAGAGAGAAGTAGGCTACACAACTGCAAATGTCAACCAGTGGCTATTGCTACAGACCATAATGAGAAAACATAATCAACAAAAAATACTGTGAGGGCTCTGGGAATGGTTCATCCAGCCTGATTGGCCAGTCTAAATATATGCTGGAGAATCCAGATGTTTAAAAGTTTGCCTTCCCCATACCCTTTGGCAGCTTCACTTTTTGCCCATTTTAGTTACTTTATCCTATTTTTTGTTACACACTATCTTCAAGGGCCAGTCTATGAGAAAATAAAAAGGGAGATGAAACATATATCAGAGGTGGTATTCAGCAGGTTCTGACCAGTTCTGGAGAACCGGAAGCAGGAATTTTGAGTAGTTTGGAGAACCGGCAAATACCACCTCAGACTGGAGATTTTACAGCATCCTTCCCCTGCCACGCCCACCAAGCCATGCTCACAGAACCAGTCATAAAAAATTTTGAATCCCACTACTGATCATGTATCCCTGCTGCTTGGATGGTATTAGCACCTTCAAAAAGCTCGTTACTTTTTACTGTGAGAATGTGTGTTTCTAGGCCAGTCAAAAGCCATACATGTTAAAACATGAGATGGAGTCAGGCTCAAATTTAAATTTGATTTCACTTTTTGTATTATTTAATTCAAATAATGTATATTTCATTTTATTTCTCTTTGTTTATGTTTAGTAACTTGTCTCTTGAACAATTAGTTTTATAATGTCTTTTGAAGGTCTGTGGATGCCTAGTTAAACTTTTAAGCAGTTTACAGAAAAAATTGAATAATTGGTGTATAAATTGTTCTACTTAACCTATTCCTTTCAGATTTTTTTATCAAGTAGAATTATAATCATATTAAGTATTATCTTATAATCTCTTAAAATATGAAGTTTTTACTATGGTGACAATACAGTTTGTATTATGTCAGTATTGTCATTACTACACATTCATATTCTCTCTCTCTCTCTCTCTCTTTCTCTCTTTTATACAATTATATAAAATATTACTCAAATGTAAATGTGAACAGAAAGTGTTCTTTCTCTGAGTGAACTTGGTTTTTCTTTTACTTTTTTATTTGACCTAATTGTTTAAGCTTCCTAAGCAGAGGATAAGAATTCCAAAAATGCAATTAAGTTCATTAGAAAATGGAAAAGAGCTAAAGAAGTATGAATTTCACCTTTTTTTTTTTTAAAAAAAGGAATATTCTAAACACAACAAGATGTCTTAATGACAAGCATATAACACATGTTGTCACTTGGTTCTTGCTGAATCTTAATTCACAATCCAACTTTCCATTTGCTATATATATATATTTTTAAGTTTACTTCTCTGGGAGAACCTATTTGCTCTGCAGGACTTCACCCTCTGCCTTGCGTTCACACTATTTGTAATGTTTTACCAAAGGTTCTCTTCTTTCCTTTGATCATATGTTGCAATAGCATTCTGGTACAGTTTCAGAGCCTGATTTATCATGCCTCATATGTTAGGTCACAAGGATATTGAATTGGTTGATTAATATGCATTTCATTATTCATCAGATTTTAGGCTGACATTGTCAGCACATCTTAAAATGTATAAAAATGTTAATAATTGTTATAACAATATCAATAAAAATCAGTAAAACATCCATAGCAAAATAGAAAGCATTAAAATGTCAACAATATATAATAAAATAATCCATAAGAAACAAAGTATTTATTTTTAGCCTGTTTTTATTATTTTTATAAATAAGTCAAAGTAGCAAACATACTAATATGTCTTTCTCCTCCTATTTTCCCCACAACAACAAGCTTCATCACTGGAAGAGATGAACTGCCACTTGTCAGAAATGTTGTAGGGTCTCCTGCTTAGATGGGAGGTAGGAGTGGATGACCTATAAGGTCCCTTCCAACTCTGTTAGTCTGTTACCTGTTAACAACCCTGCAAGGTGAGCTGGGCTGAGAGAGGGTAATTGGCATAAAGACACCAGCTAGCTTTCATGTCTTGAGGTGGGATTTGAACTCATGGACTCTTGGCTTCTCACATTGTACTTTCAACAATAGACCAAACTAGCTAAATAGAAAAATGCCAAAGCACTCTACTATTATGGTTAAATTTATAGTATCCCTAAATATAACAATCCCATAGCACTACGAGTACAATCCCCAAATTAAAGACAATTAATTCATCTTTAGAAAAATTGGAAATATTTTTTCCAGTGCCATCATTCTGCTGAACATTTAAGTCCCACAACCCTGTCTCATTTCTCATCTTTTCATCTTTTTTTTATTATCTTCACCTATTGGTTTATTATGATTTATCAATTGTTTGTAACTTATGATAAACGATTGTAACTATGATTACGACCTATGACCTATTACTTGCTATTTATATGTACACTATGAGCAAATGCACTGAAGACAAATTCCTTGTGTGTCCAATCATACTTGTCCAATAAAGAATTCTGTTCTGTTCTGCTCTGCTTCTCCAGCATATGGCATAGTGATATTCAATTAAATTTATTTATTTATTTAATTTGATTTGTCAATCGCTTACAAGATAACAGGTACACAAATAAACATGGTTGTGAATACAAGAAATGGATACATATAAGAAAAATAAAAGAAACAATAGGACAGGGACAGTAGGCATGTTGATGCGCTTATGCACGCCTCCTACAGACCTCTTAAGCCCATGTCCCACTGCACTAACGGATGCAAAGAGGATTTAAAATGGACAAAAAAGCTTGCCATCCGTTGGAAAACGTGATGCATCTGTTGTGTACTCACTGTGTACATGATTCATACTCTCTATCCGTCACACATCTGTCTACTGTTATTTCATCTGCTCAAAAAGTTTTGAGCTGCACAAAACGTTTTGAGCGGATGAACTTTCCGCCACGTATGATCTACATCTACGACATATACGGGCAACAAACGTTCTACGTCCGTTGTCATCCGTTACACGTCCTTTGTATCCTCTCAGCATCCTCTGGACATCCCCTCAACTCACATCCGCTGCAGCTGAAAGCAGAAAGAGGGAGGCAGCGAAAGGTACACAGAACGTACACACAGCGTTAGTATCAGGAAATAGAAAGGATGTAAGCGGATGCATCTCGTATATAAAGCATTAAAACGGACAAAATGTTCGTATATGGAGTATCTCAATATTTAGGATGTCGGAAGGATGTGCTGAGATGTAGAAAGGACACCAGGGAAAACCGACATTTCCTATAAAAGGGGATGGAAATCACACTTGGATCTCACTATCGTACCGTAACCGTGGTGTACAGATCTCTTCACCCATTGCTCTTGCTCTTCCACATCATCATTGATCTCCACCATGGATCAATCACACGACTCCTTGTATGGGCGCTGTCCATCATTAACATCCAGAACCAAGCCCTCTTCAGACTGTTCACTTTTTCTACGAGGAGAAAAAGGGACATTCAAGACGCTGTCTGGTCCGAAGATGGACAGGAGAAGCAGTGGAGTTCTGGACTATGACAACGCATGATGGTGGAGAGTGACGAATGAAGACCTCGTGGCATTATCCCAGCACTTCATCGAGGCATGCCACCAGCCATGTTTGAGAAAATTGTGAGCGGTCTGAGACCCGGTTGACCAGAGCCGAGAGCACCAAGATGCCGCTCCCAGCCCTGGACCCTGACTGAAGGGGGCATGACCTTCTGTGCACCTTAGGCCTCTGGGAACCACATACAGAAACATGCAGTATGCCTGGAGGGTGACACACCAAACATCAGCGAAAGTGGTCAGAGAAGTGTGCAGGCCATCATCGAAGAATTACGTGGAGAAGGGTCTCAGCTGCCCAACGCACTGAAAGAAGGCTGGAGGAAAACTTACAAACAGTGGTATCAAGTAGTGTAACTCTTCCCACACCGTTGGAGTCATAATGGAAGCACGTGGTCTGCAAAGCTCCACCCAATCTCGGGTCCTCTTATCACCAACTACAGGGCTCTTCAGTATCATCCTCTTGCCATGGTTAATGCTGACTGAACAAGTTCAGATTACATCGATGCTTCAGGCAATGGGTCTGGCTTCAGATAGCCAGGTATACGCAACGCAGTGACCTAAGGAGTGGCCTGGAATTGCAATCTCATCATGGGTTTTCCAGATCCAGACCCCCCTACCAATGACCACAAGAGTTGCCGCTACTTACATCGTGGTGACTGAGTCCTGCTCTCCTCAGAACCTGACTTCATTTGAAGCCCTACGATTCCAGATACCTCACCATGAAGAGAGGATGCTTCAACTACAGGGCTGTCCAGGGGGCACGACGGGTGGTGGGAAACGCCTTTGCATCCTGGCCAACAGGTTCGCAGGTACTTCATCACCACGATGCAGCCATCACCAGGGACTGTGAGGAGCACGTGGAAGCTTGTTGATCCCTGCACAAATCTCAATCGCACCGCTACCCAGTGTTGCAGAAACAAGCTTGGGACTGTCAACAAGAGGAATGGGCACATGAGCCTGGTGAATGGAGAGCGAAGACCAAACCTGATAGACACTGTGGATGTACAAGAGCCCCAACAGTGTTCACGTGAAAGAGAAGAAGCAGGTGCGAACCTCCTGAAACACTGTTCGGCACTCCGTCCAGCTGAGGCAGTGAGAGTGGGCAAGACGGGATGTGGTACATGCTTAGTGGATGCTTTTGAGCGCTGTCTCATTAACGACTGATGAGATTTGTGCCATGGTATGATTGAGTGGCCCTACAATGAATAGTGGGCCATTAATAAGAGTTTTTTATGTTGAAATGTGCTGGATCAATGAATAAATTGTTATTGATGAATACAAGGCACATATGTGTGGCAGCTGGGAGGGGGACCGATCACAGTCCCACATGCGTGTGCACGGAGGTTTATCTATCCCAACTACATCCTTACCATCCACACAATATCCTTACCACCAGCTCGCAGCTATCATCCCACACTATCCTTACCCATGCCCACAACATGCAAAGGCTTAACCCTTTTTACAAAGTTATTCCACCAAACACTTTATTAAGTAAATATAAATGAACCAAGTGTGTAAGCAAATATAACCTTTATTAACAACTGCTTAAGTAAACTGTAGTGACTTATTAAAAAAGCAAAATGAACCCAAGTGTCGTTAAGCCAAAGATAAGGTGTGAACAGGTAACAATTCAGTCTCTGGCACTATTCCAGTCACTCTGAGACATGCCCATGTGTCTCAGCTGTCGAGCGCCTGGACGTGGAGGTGGCTGTGGCTGGAGTGCTGTCGAGGCGCCATTGGGGCTGGCCCCTGAGAGTACAACAGGGGATGTGGTGTTCAGAAGCTCTCAGAGACACTGAACTTCAGTCCGCATGAGCGTGTGAGAGCGCTTTACTGCCAAGGACGCTGGGAGTGAGGCACAGGACTGATGACAGTTTTTGCTTGAGGGGCTTGGCTGATGGGGTGGAGGAAGGAGTGTTGTAGTGGGGCTGTCTGGTTTGCAGCTGGTCAGTCCTAGGCCTGGACTGGAAGGATGCCTCTGGTGTGGAAGTCCTGGTTTACTCGTGCCTGTAGGTGAGGGCTGTTGAACATGCCATGGAAGGGCTTGGGACGTTGCTGGGTGAAGGAAGCAGACCTGGGAGGTTGGTCGTGAGCAGGTTCAGCTGGGCCCGAGGGTGGTGGCAGCAAGTGCTGTATTTTCTCCTTCATCACCTGTACTGGCCCTCGAGGCAGGTCCATGAGGGCTCTTTTGGGCTCACGTAGCGTGCGATGAAGGAACTTGCATGTTAGAGATGCAGTATCGCTGTGGACCAGCTGAAAAGAAGCTGTGCTGGTCTTGATGGTGTCTCCTGATCTCCACAGGCAGTGTGCTCTGGCCTCTCAGTCGCCTCTCTGCCTGCTTTCTGTGGAGGTTGAGCTGGAGGTGGGGGTTGGTCTCTGGGCTGCTGCTTCTTCTTGCTCATTTGAGACAGGGGATCCTCACGTTCCTCTGCATGGGGCTGAAAGCGTCGGGTCATCTCTGTGGGGCCCCAAAGGACACCTTGCCTGGACATTTTAGCTGTACTCCCTGGCTGGAAGAGTAATTGGCCTGTCTGTGGCGTCTGTCAAAGAGGTTGGAAGAGGGTCCAAGGTTCTGCTCCTCGGGTGCGCAGGACCTCACCCTCCCAGGGAAGCTGCACTTGGCCATGACGTTCAATCTCCAGTCAGCTTGGAGAGCGGTCCTGGCCAGATTTCGTTCAGGGTGCAGCCTTGCCACACCAGGTGTGCATGTGCTTCCATCATCCCCATAGTGGTACAGTCTGAAGGTATAGCCCAGGCTCTCTGCCCTGTCTATCCAACCTGCCTGATTCCTTCTTGGTGTCAGCGATAGAGGCCTGCTGGCCTTTCTCCACAGGTTACTCGTTCTCCTCAGCCATTCAGCACCTCTCTCATGGTCTTCGGAAATGGAGTAGCTTTTCTCTCTCCTTTTATCCTTGGCTTGCCTCTTCCTCCCTCTGGCAGGGGCTTCAGCCCTTCAGACAGGGCTTTGAGGGCCTTGGGCTGGTCCACCACAAACAGCAGCACCAGCAGCAGCACAAGCAGGAAGAAGCACCATAGCAGCACCATCAGGGATAAGCGACCACAGCACCAACAACAGGAGCAACAGCAGCAGAACATGGGCAGCTTCAAGAGTCAGTGCCAGGGCGTGGGATGGTGGTTCTGTCTTTTCTTGCGCAGGGCTGGCATGAGTAGGCACAGCTTCCTCTTTCCCTGACTGAACGAAACCATGGTGTTCTTCAAGAGTTCTGTGGCCAGCATGTCTTACTCTCTGAATGTGCTGACTGCTTGCGAGCCTGATCCCTTTTAGATCCAGCGGAGCTGATGCAATTCTCTCCTCACCGATGTGCGTGAATGCTTTGCATTCCACTAACATCCGCTATGCATCGTTTGGGCCTCCGTGATGCATCCTACTCATTCCGCTAAGATCACCCCTTCTTCCGCTACGCAGTCCACTTGCTATCTCCCCCGGAAGCCCTATCGGATTGTCATCCACTTCCATCGCTCCCATCCGCTAAGAAACTTCCTATGAAAACAACCGCTTATCCATCCACAGCTACGTACTTCCCCGTCCGTTCCTTTCCGTTGTGGTCTGTTCTGTTTATGCAAATTTGGGGCACTTTTTGAGAGCGAGATAACAAACGGATGGAGCCACCCCAAAATTTTGCTCGTCAGCTGTGTCGCTTTTTGCATACGTTTTGTCAATCCGTCAGGCAGGTGACCTAGCCTTTATAGGAAAGGGTGAGGCTCAATAGTAGACAGTCTTAAAGTTTTAGTTTTAGACAGTCTAATAGGATTAAGTTTCTGGCTTTGGGAAGAAAACCACATAGCAGCCAGAGTGATTGCAGACATTGAGCCACGTCTGTTCTCGAATGTCCTATTTCCTGCAATCAAGTTTGGGGCAACGTTAACCTTGGAGGTTTGTATCGTTTGTGTGCTCTTCGCAGTTGTTATGGTTGAATTGAAGCTGAAGTATTCATTGACAGGTAGGACATTGCAATGTATGATTTTATATACTATACTAAGATCGGACCAAAGAATGGCATAGTTCTAGGTTTTCTAAATCTAGAATTTCAAATCTCCATATTGACATGGTCTTTATTGTTGTGCTCTAAGGAAAACCATCACAGTGGATGCTATTATAATATGGAAAGAGTGGCCATTTTATAATGTTGATGCTCTGACAGCAAAACATTGTCTTCTATTTTCAGCCCCAGTGTGAGATAATCTTTGATTAGGATTGCTTTTCCCATGAAGAAGACCTTAAACTGATCCTTTCTGGTTGAGACTGCAGTGTATACCATAATAGTCAAAAACAACATTTTAAATTAAACTTAGAAGTTTTTCGGTAAGTAATGCATGGCTTCAGCAACAGATGTAACATACTCCTACCACAAATCATCCTGCCATATTTTGAATTGATTTATCTTCTAGATAACCTCCAAAAGCAGACTAATTTAGAACTGCCCTCTTGACAGACAACACTGGAATCAACTAAGAATCCTGATATACAAATAGCAGTTCCATATGCGGGGTGTGTGTGTGTGTTGTTCAGCTTCAGGGTGCTTTTTCCCATTATATCCTAACAGTTTTCAGATATCAAGACATAAATTCATAGCATCATTCCTTTCTTTCAAAGTAGCAATATAAGATGACTATCAACAACATATTGATGATACACAATCCAGACTGATAGATGATAATGCCTATGGGCTTTGTACACAGGAAATGGGACTTAGTTTTGTGGCATCCACATATAAGCAGACAACTTGTCCTCATCTATAACCATTGACTGAAACTGCCCACGAAAGGAATACAGGAGCCACTGTAAAATTGCATCTGCAATGCTTGATCCTTACAGTTTCCCAGCATCAGAGCTTCTCCAGAGGGCTGAGTCTTCATATGTGTCCAAAGAAAAATTGTAGTACTTGAGTTTGGTCATTGTACTTTTAGTAAAATCACTGGGTTGATTTATTCCATGATCTGTTTATTTGTTTTCTTGATTTCCACTGTACTATGAACAGTTGTGGGTTTCAAATTTTTTTACTATCGGTTTGGTGGGTGCGGCTTGGTGGGCATGGCTTGGTGGGCGTGGCAGGGGAAAGTTACTGTAAAATCTCCAATCAGAGGTGGTATTTCACAATTCTATTCAAAATTTCCGCTACTGGTTCCCCAGAACTGATCAGAACCTGCTGAATACCACCTCTGATTATGAACCATCATAACTGTTCTGTATGGAACTTGGAAGGCTCCAAGTTCACTATTCTGATTAGCTGAAAAGGCCATTCACAGATTGGCTGTTAGAGAACCAATCCGGTTAACCCGCCAAACAGTGGGAACAGTTAAAGCGGTGTCATTGGCCACAAGCCGCGGGCAAGCTGCTATAAAAAGGGCTGCCGTGACTTGGGCTGTTGTTCCGTTACTATTGCCTAGCGAGTTTAATAAAAGAGTTTATTGTTGGAACCCGGTCTCACGCACTTCTTNTTTGATTTCATGTTACTTTCATTTATCTTCCCATGTTCATTTTGAGTTATTGTATATCAAAAGGTGTACTTTCATGCCCTTTTGATATGCTTATGCAAAAATTACAATTTGTAATCCACATTATAAATTTCCTACATTCCCAAATATATGCCAAGTCATGTATATTCAGGAGAAAATTCTGAGTTCTCGTCCTACACTAGGCAGGAAAGTTTGCTGGGTGATTCTGGGGCAATCATTCTGTCTCAGATCAACCCAGCTCCCAAGGTTGCTCCTTGGGGGGAAATAGGAGGAGGAAGGCATATTAGTTTGTTTGCATTGTTTATAAAGATAATAAATGTGGAATATAAAGAAATAAATACCGTGTCTTTGGCTTTAGAAGAACATTTTTATTCTTTCTTTCTATTTCCTTTCTTTCTGAGTAAATAGATCCTAATGGTTCTTAACTGTAATAAGCCTTTTAAAGTTCATTTCATATTTGATTCATTCAGGAGCCTTATGTTTTTCTTTTCTTATTCTTTAATTGACCAAACTGACTCAGAACTTGTCGTGGTTTTTGACCTGCATTGTAACACTCTTGTCCTTGAGCTAAAAATCAAGGAAAGGCAGTATTTGAAGGAGAGGGGAAAGCGAACTGTAAATTGATTATCAAAAGTAAGCTGTGCTTTATCTCCCAGTACTTAACAAGGATGGCCAAATTTGACACAATCAAAGTGCAAAGGGGTGTAAAAGAGTATTCAAGCTTAACAAAGAATGCCTTTTCTCTGATCCATGACTGACAATAGAAGTAATATTGCTAAAAGTTCAACAAGATGCTATATTCTTAGAGAAGAACTTGTTCCCAATTCTTTTGGTACAGAGAGATAACCAGTTTAGCGTGATGGTTAAGGCACCACCAGGCTAGAAACCAGGAAACTGTTAGCTTTAATCCTGCCTTAGGCACAAAGCTATCTGGGTGTCCTTAGGCCAGTTACTTTCTCTCAATCCTAGAAAGCAGGCAATGGCAAACTGCTCCAAAAAAGACCTTGTAAAGAAACCTGCAGAATTCAAAATTGTTTTGAAGGGATAAAAAAAAAAGAGGCAATGTGCATGAAATTGCTTCTGGATGCAATGCTACTTTGCACGTATTAGGTACTGACTCAGAGAGGGTTAATTTAAAAAAAAGGGAAATAGTTTTGGAAAAATATAAATATTATTATTCATTCTTAAGTAAGTCCCATTGAGCTCAGTGGTACACCTTGTAAATAAGTGTATTTGGTTGTAAATATATTGTGATATACAATAAACCCTCCTGGGTAATTAGGCTCTGAGGAGCTAAAAAGATCTCAGAAGTGACATGGTGCATTTTTTACTTTCTGATGAATGGATGTTTTATGATTGGCCTTTAAGATAGCCATTTTATAAAAGCATCCATAAAGTGCTTTCTACGTTTCAAATCTACAATATGACCTCAAAAATTGGAACCCAGAATTAAGTTATACTAGGGGTTGGGATGGTTTGTGGTGAACCAGACAGGGAACCTAGCTATTGAGGTTTAGTCAGTAAAATGTCTCTTTTTCTCTCTTCTTAAGTGATATTTATTTTTTATTTATGAGTAACATGAATAAATCATCACCCAGACAAATAAAATTAAATTATTCTATGCTAAAGTGGCTGCAATTGTAATTAGTTGGGTCACCTCAATTTTTTCCACAACAAATCCAAATACACTTAATGCCTTGGTAAGGCCACACTTGGAATACTGCCTCCAGTTTTGGTCGCCACAATGTAAAAAAGATGTTGATACTCTAAAAAGAGAACAGAGAAGAGCAACAAAGATGATTAGGGGACTAGAGGCCAAAACTTATAAAGAATGGTTGCTGGAACTAGATATGTCTAGTCTGATGAAAAGAAGGACTAGGGGAGACATGATAACAGTGTTCCAATATCTCAGGGGCTGCCGCAAAGAAGAGGGAGTCAAGCTATTCTCCAAAGCACCTGAGGGCAAGACAAGAAGCAATGGGTGGAAACTAATCAAGGAGAGAAGCAACCGAGAACTAAGGATAAATTTCCTGACAATTAGAACAATAAATCAGTGGGACAATTTGCCTCCAGAGGTTGTGAATGCTTCAACACTGGAAGTTTTTAAGAACAACCATTTGTCTGAAGTGGTGTAGGGTTTCCTGCCTAAGCAGGGGGTTGGACTAGAAGACCTCCAAGGTCCCATCCACCTCTGTTATTCTATTCTATTCACATCAGTGTAATTTGCCATTCTTACCTCCCAGAGTCTTATATTGTATTCTCATTCTGTTTCCTTTGATAAGCCCCACACTGTGATTGGCTCATCTTGCAGCACCATGATGTTTCCAGTGATATGTTCTTGATCTCTGTGGGCATCAAGATTCTTGGAACTGATCCATCTTTGGGATGGAATTTAGTACATACCTCCTGAAGCTAGACAGTGTTATAACTCTTACAGAAAGATTGCTGTATTGCTTCACACAAGTTATGGATCTAGATTATAAACAGGATTAAAATGCATCGTGAGAAATCTTTTATATAGAACATTTTTTTCCTGGCTGAGAATTATGGATGCTATAGTCCCAGCCCATCCAGAAGTCACAGGATTGTACACATAATAGTCAGAAACAGAATTTCCTATTGTATTTATGCAATTCTCTACATATGGAGGACAAAATTGATACTTGCACAAAGATATAATTATAATTGGTTCCCTTTTTTGTTGATTAATTAAAGAACAGTTCAGAAGTAGAGACAGCTTTTAGTTCAATTTGCAACTTCTTGTACTTGCTTTGACTGCTGGCCCACAGTCTATGTGAAGCTAATAACATCAACCTTGTTTTAATTCCCCTACTTTTCAGTAAGCCAGTTAACAAGCTTATCTAGTTGATTAAAAACAGTGAGATAAAAGCCAATGATATGGTTCCTATGGGGGTTCTTACAATTATTTACATGTGTGAGGCTTATTTGTTTCCTCTATTTATGAATGATTGATAAGCTTTTATGTTTGCATCTTATTCCAGTGAAAATTCTGTCCCAAAGTAAAAATACATCTGACAAAGTCCACAAAACCTCATGGCACAATAAATCTGCTGAAGTGTCTATAGGGCTGGTTGTTGTTGTTGTTAGTTGCAAGATCATGTCTGACCCATCACAACCCCAAGGACAATGTTCCTCCAGGCCTTCCTGTACTCTACTATCCCCTGGAGTCCATTTAAGTTCACACTGACAGCTTTAGTGACTCCATCCATCCACCTCATTCTCTGTTGCCCCCTTCTTCTTTTGCCCTCAATCTTTCCTAGCATTAGGTTCTTCTCCAGTTAGTTCTTCCTTCTCATAATTTGGCCAACGTATTTGAGTTTCATCTTCAGGATCTGGCCTTTTATATAGTTATATTTGCATATATCAAACCCCATTCAATTAATGATGATTGTAGCATCATTAAAACTTTGTCCTAAACAATTGATGGGCATCCCTGGCACCACTTCTCTCCCCCCTCCCCCGCACCTTTTGGCTTAACAACATATTCCCTTCTCAGTAGGACTGTGCACATTTCCAAAATTATTCAGAAGTGCTTTAGACTTTTTGCAGTAACAACACCTCCATGTGTCATTCATTAAAACAGCCCCTCAGGTTTTTTTTCTCCAAAATTTCTGCACAAGCCTGATGAAGAAAGGAATAAGTTTTTTTTTTTTTTTAAATTCAACGATCAGTTGATATAGTGGTTAAGGCTAGGAGCCTGGAAATGGAGACTTGTAGTCCCACATTAGCCAGCTGAATGACCTTGGGCTACTCCTCCTCTCTCAGCCCTAGGAAGGAAACAATGGCAAACCGCTTCTGAAAAACCTTGCTATAAAAACTATCGGAACTTGTCCAGACAGTTGCCATGAGTCAACACTGATTTGAAACCAAAGTAAAAACAAACAAACCAATAAAACGAAATAAAAAAATCCCAAAGAAATATTTTAAGGATTCCTTAAAAGTAGTTTGTACTTTTTTAAAGTTAAACATATATGGACATGCCTCAATGAATTGTAGAGATGTGATACTTTAGTCTGAGATCTGAAACACTTCTGAATCATTTCTAATGCTTATCCATAGGTAATGATTGAAATTAATTTGAAAAAAAAATTGGGTGAGAAATTAGGAGAGGAAAGAAACGGAAACCAGTTTCATATTTTACACATTCGTGATATTTTGGTTAGCACTTTAGTTAAATCTTGGTGTACATGCTCAGATGAATTGTTATCCAAGTGAAAACCTCTATATAAAAATGTTTCATAGATGAAAATTTTTCATAGAATCATAGATGATTCTTCTGGACCCTATAAAAGTCTTAAGATTTATTTCTTTTTATTTTAAACACACAAAAAATCTGGTATGGGTACTTGTTCTGGTCTAAGATTCTGACCCTCCCTCTCCCCTTTCTTTTTCTCTGCTACAAGTTTCTTTCATGGTTCTTTTGTCTATTAATGCAGAACTATATGAATTTCAGTTCCTCAGTTCAGACCAGAAACTTCCTCTGAGTCATCGTCCTCCATCGTCTGTGTTTTCTTTAAAATAAAAGTTGCCTTCTAAGCTGCTTTTTTGCAAAGGTAACAGGACCTGTAGTTTGTCCTGAAGAGATGAGATTGAATCGCTCAAGACTTGAGAATGCAGGGAGATAATGCTGAAGACTTCTATGATGTCTTTTCTTTTATGTCCTTTAAAGTTATAATACTGTCTATACTATCTAAACATTCCTTTTGCAAACAACAGCATTATGGACTTAGCTTTTAACTTCAGTAGTAAAACTCTGCAGGTCAGTTGTGTCAATTCATAGTGGGATTAACTGTACCTCTTCTTTTTGGTGAAAATAAAAGTGAGCCCACCTTTCCTTGAATTTCATAAGTGAAAGCAATTAGTGCCAAAAATTCCCTCTACATTTTTAAAATTAATCTATTTTCATTTGATGAACAAAGTCTACGGATTAAAAAAAAAAAACAAATTTGTACCTGCCTGCACATAAATATGTGCCACCATGGCTCATAATACTAAATAGCCTGTTGTTAATAGGGGTTTCAGGCTTTTGTGAATCAGCATAACAGCTTCACCAATCTGCCAGATGGAATCCATAGCTTAGGTGTGCACTTTTATAGAAAGGATGAACTTTAAACATGTGGCATTTTATAGATACAGGTGAATTGCTGTCTGGATCAGCTGAGGTGTAGATTGCATTACTCACCCGAATGCTATTCATTCTTTGCTTTCACTTCATCCCTGCCTCCTCATCAGGTGTGCAACTAAAAATGTATCATTAATGGCAGCAGTTTTGATATAAGGTACATCGAGGCATGAGATGAGACCATAGTTTGCTGCTTAGTCTTGTCTGCATTGTGGTTCATTCAGAGGTCAGGATACCTGACACAAAAGAAATAAAGGTTTATGGGTACATTTACAATCATCTGGTAAACCTTATTTTCTACTCCCACCTTTTTCTTCTATAATTACTCCACATTTAAGGCACTAAAAAAGTTGTGTTTAATAATATGGGAGAATTTCAGTGAATGAAGGCTAAAAGCAAACAGTTTCTGCATGTGGCTTTCCCATATACAATGGAATTCTAGATATGGTGCATTGATGCCAGTTCATGGAAATGAACAACTTTTATTTATTCATCTAATTTATACAGCATCATAGAATATATTCTATTAGATTCTGAAAAAAGACTTCAGAACAATTTCATAATAATCAAAATTAACCATTAGCACCAAAGCTATAATTCCATTGAATGAAGGTAAAGCTATGCTTGTTCTTGATATATGATAGAAACTATAAAGTGAAGCTTTTTAAAGAACTTCAAAAGGCGGCCAGTCTCCAATTTTTAATCCCAGCAAGAAGATGAAAGGCTGGGCTCTGAGTAAAACAAAGATAGCAGAGTTGCAGATAATTCAGACAACCATCCTGCAGTAGATGATCTCTGACCAGTTGTTTTTCATCTACACTGGGACAAAAACTTCCAGAATTCCCAGCCAGTAGCATCTATTCTGGGAGTCCTGACTATTGTAGTCCCAATATAGTTGGAAAGCAACAGTCTGGACAAAATAGATTACTTA
>BHFT01015136.1:0-46222 GCA_004320025.1 Laticauda laticaudata | reverse complement strand
GTTTATAACATGAATCATGTTATAAAGTTATTTATTTCAATAGACTGAATACTCAGTCACTATGATATCAGTTTATGCTGTAGCAATGGGTTGAACCCAGTTGATTGCAGCTGGCTAAGCAAACCAGGATGTAATATAATGTATGCAGCAGGACAAAGAGAAAACCACTGCAACTATGTCCCATGCTACCTTGCTGAGGAAGACACATGTCATTCTCAGAACATAGAACAGTGTCCTTAAATCATTTATGCAGAAAGCTTTAATTTATATTAGGATCGTATAGGAGTAGGAGTGGCAGTAACCTGGGGATGGAGTTAAGAAAGATAAAAAATCCCTATGTATCCACAAACAGGCGAAATTCAATTCCCCTCCCCCTGCCCTTAAGTTCAGTGGACCCTTATCTAACTCCAAGCAGATACTAATCATTAGTTAAGATGATTTCTGTGCGCAGGCCGTTTAGCAATTAATCAGTTTAACTGGACCTTTATGTGTGAATTTGATCTTTTGCACCTGTCAGATTGAGGGGGAAAGGAATATTTCTTTCCTCTTGGGAGGTACCAAGGAGACAGGATTAAATCAGAAGTGAGAAATACCATTCTTTCTCGAAGATTCTCTCAGGGACTTGGGAGAATCCTGCAATAAACTAACTGATTAGAGAACTTCTGCAATAGAGTAACAGATTACAGAAATAATCTGGCCACAGACTGCCCATTTTTTCTTCAGTTACAATTGAACAGAGTGATGTGCATGGCAATGGGATGCAGTAGATTTAAACAGAGCACATTAATATCCAGTACATCAAGAAAAAAAAAACTTCAGAAGGCATGAAGGAACATTATGAATCAGAAAAGCTTTCAGGAACACATTTATAAATCTCTTTCTATATACTCTTTTATATAAATAATTCAGACATGGTTTGCTTTGATGATGGAGGGGGGGATTTTTTCTGTTGAAATGACTCAGTGTAATTAGCATCAGGGACACAGCAGAGTTTCTAAACCATGAATAACAGTGACACAGTATCCCTTTCAATTTTACAGAATTTGAGAGGGCACAATGATCTGCTGTTTCACCTTAGAAACACCTTTATTTCTTCAGAACTTGGTCATTTGTTTCGATAGAAGATCCAGATAGATTTGTGTTGTTGGAGGGTCTGTAAAAATCACAAAAGTGAAGCTAAGTCTCTTTATTTCAATGAGAGAAAGAGTTTCAAGCTGTGCTGGCAATTGTTCCATCGTTGCCTACCAGAGAAACTGGTTTTAGGCTACAACTTCATGGAAGCATCTTGTCAATGCTTTGCCAGCAGCATCTTGATCATGGGCCTATCCCGCTGTCATGCCAGTTGCCGTGCAATCATCACAATTAATGTGCAGCTTTCAGTGTTCTTTGTCTGCTCCTCTGCCAGCTGAAGCTGAGGGAACGTAGGTCTTAATGGTTCTTATGCCCCAGCTGCGGACTTGAAGGTTGCAACAATGATGAAAGTCAGTCTTTGGCAATGGCAAACAGCGGGTGACTTTAACCTCAGCATCCAGACTGAGCAACATTTCCACCAGAGCGCTTTGTCACCGACAATGTAGTGAATATCTAAAAAGACAAAAGGAAGAAAACACAAGCCATGGATATTGTTTAGAAAAGCTTTTCTGGGTATGGAAAGTAATATTGATTTGCTCAATTCTAAGAAGCAGTTCTCCGTGGATGTGTGGCCTTCTACACCCACAAATAACTATTCTGACTTTGAGATCGTTTTTCATAGCCAAAGCAGCACACGGGACAGATATTTTTATTATGAAAACTTCTCAGGGTTTTAGAATCCTCATATATGTAATACTTTGGTCTATTCTTCATATTGTAAAGACTGATAATAAAGACTAATGGGACCCACTTATTACCAAGTTATATTTAATATATCTTGCATGGATGGACCTTTTCATGTGAAACAGGCATTGGGGTTTGTAAACCATGGTTTGTGACTTAGCAATTTGTGGAAGTCAGTCAAAACAACCCTTACTGTAGAGGAATGATAATCTATTTATATTTGCACTGAAATTAGAAAAATGAGTCCTCTGATCTTAAAGGCTTTTGCTGGCTGAGAACCAGCCCAATATATATCATAAAACACATTTTGGAAGATTACCCTTTATCAAAGACAAATTTTACACAGAATCATGATGTGTGGCAGTAAAACAAGTGAGTCTTTAAAATGTCATGTACAAATATTCGGGTGGACAAAATCAGCGAGGGCTGGGCAGTGTTTCCTTTTCTACACATTAGCTAAGAAATATTTTCAAGAGACCAAAGTGATGTGGGAGGAAATGTGGGACAGCCTCATGCTCATAGGGTCAATCTGAAAAGACACTCAGGCATCCCCACAAATAGAAGCAATCCCTATTTCACAGGAGAATATGGGTCTTGCATTTCAGTGGCAACAAATATGCTTTATATGCTGAAAGTCTCAGATTCTATCATTTCCAAGTAGAGACGGGAAAATCTCTACCTGATGCCATTGGAAATCACTGCCAGTTCATACAAAACATGTAAGACTGAGCTCTTTTAAGATGAACTTCTTTGGTGGCTGCATAAAGAAGCCCATGTTGCCTTCTTGGTAATGATATGGCAGTGGCTGCTATTCCATTTCTCCACCCTTGTTTGTTTTCATTTCTTTTGTTTGTTTATTTACTTCCCAACTTAGCTTACCGCCTTAGCAACTTTAAAGTGGCTAGACTTCAACAAGGGAAGAATTCCCCAGCCAGGGAAGTTAAGTCTAGGCATCTTAAAAGTCTCTATGTTGAGAAACACTGCCCTCTGGATTCCCATCCAAGTACTAATCCTATTAAGACAAATAAGATGGCCATTCCTGGTTTTTGTTTTTAAATCTAGGCTTAAAAGATAAGCAGGGCTAGTTGGATTACTGTATATAAGATTATGAATTTTATGAAGCTCTGCTTGTATAAAGCATGTTCCTTGCACCATTTTTACTTGCATTTCCTTCAACTGTTAACTTTTTTTAAAGAGATGTAGAAGATTGTACAATATATTGTCTGAAGGACCACTATGCATGGATCTGAAGCTATAGTAGAATACAAATCTAGAGTCCCAAGGGATGAGATTAGATTTCAAGGCAGCCCTGGATGGATCAGAAGAAAACTGCAAACAAAAATGTCACATGAACACATCAAACTGTGGCAAATGTCCCTTGATATATATGAAAATATGTGGATTAGATTTGCTCAGTAGTCTGAGCAGTTATAGCTTTTCACGTAGTTTTAGATGTGTTTAGGATGCTTTTTCAATCCTGATCTCAGATAACAAATTGATGAGGAAATAACAAATATGATGGGTTGGTTGTCTTTGGTTATTTCCTGGGCAACCTTGCTACCACCAGGACATCTAAATACAGACAGGAAATTAAATACAATTTGGTCTAAAAGGTTCAAAGCAAGGCAATTATCTGGCATCAAAGTCACCCCTTGGAGAAAATAAAGAGGAACAGGATACAGCATCTCCATATCTTAGCCATGCAAATAAATTTAGCGCACCTGAAAATACTAAGAATAAGTTTCAGCAGACTGAAAACCTTCCTCCCTCTCTGGCTTTGAAGAGTACTGTTAGGAGCTGCTGGCTTTTTAAATATAGCAATTTATTTATCTTTGCTTAAAGCCAAATTAATTATTGCAGTACACTGATTTCTATGAAATATTTATTCTCATTTTTGAATAGTATTAAAAGATCTTTGGCAGTGCAAGTGCTAAAAGTTCTCTAAAGTATAATAATTATATTCTAATGTACGTGAATGCAAAATGAAGTGTTTTGCAAAATTTCATGCCTAAAATTCTGCACATCTTTAAATTCCACATTTGCAGATCTGGGGACCAGAAGATAATAGATCCATTCTCTCGTTTTCATTTAGATTCACATATAATTTCAATCCATTTTTTTACTACTGTAACACGTAATTTTCCAAAGTTACAACTAATCTTTCCATTTTAATGTTGAGAGAAACAATCCAGATGATTCACTCTTCTGTACCTTCCGTACAGATACGCTGCTTTCAAGGGTTTTTCCTGGATTTTTCTCAACATAGGGCCTTTTGAAGAAAAGAAAGTATTAATTTTTTTCAGTTCAAACTTTTAAGATGTTTCTATGAGAAACAAAATAAAGACCTTGGGGTAGATCAGGGGTGTCAAACTCATAGTGCCATGTTGTTGTCATGTGACATATTACGACTATTTTCCTCTTCGCTAAACCGGGGGTGGGCATGGCCAGCACATGACGCATCCGGCCCATGGGCCACAAGTTAAGATTGGATTAGATTGTGTGCTTTCTTCTTTTAACCTACTATTAGTATATTAGTGATACAATCAGGTGAGTCTAGTTATGATGTAAGAAAACAAGAATAAAAACAAAAATGATTTCATGTAATGGTTTTTTGGCACTCAGTCTTAGTTTTCAATAGCAAGTCTAAAATAGGTTAATCAATCAATTTACAGTAAATACAAAAAAAGTTCTGAAATTAGGTACACCAAATATAAAAATAACACCCATCATATCTAGTTATAATCATATTGTCCTCCTAGCAACAATACAAAAGTATTACTATTAGGAGCAACACTAGCACTGCCTTCTTTCAATGTTTTTTTTTAAATTTCTCTACAAAGATAAAGATAAAGCTTTTCCCTACCCAGTCATGTCTGATTCTAGGGTGTGTGTGTGTGCTCATCTTTGTTTCCTATTCAAGGAAGCCAGCATTGTCCAGAGACATTTTCCATGGTCATGTGGCCATCATGACTATACGCCAAGGCACACAGAACACGATTACCTTCCCACCAAAGTTGTACCTATTTATCTACTCACATTTGAATGTGTTCAAACTGCTGGGTTTGCAGGAGTTGGGGCAAGTAATAGGAGCACTTAGAGCACGAATAGCCTGGGTTTTCTTGACATTTTTTAATGTCAGTACTAACTAGGTATGACTTATTTAGACTGCAGCTTCAGGGATTTACAGGAGAATTCACAATTCAGTATTGCAGAGAGGTCTCATGTTGGCATGAAACTTTGATGGTAAATGTGAAACATTTCTGTTCAGCCTTGCAAATCTAAACCCAACTCTCTTTTTTTAGCGGAGCATCAAACTGACTGACAGAAACTCTGTAGGACTTTAATAGGAGACTTTTCAAGATCTCTCTTGAAATACCAAGAATTAAACCCAAGAGCCTTTACAGGGAAAATATAAGTTCTGTTATTAGGAAGTTCTTAGGTTTCTATTTCACACTTTCTCCAGCAACTTAAACCAGTTACAGGGAAATTGCCCTTCATTTTTACTGGTCCCAGTCAGCTTCAAAGGATACTTGAACCTCAAACTTCCTTGTACAAGTTGAACACCTTAATTGTTCCTCCACAGCAGGGGTCTCCAACCTTGGCAATTTTAAAACTTGTGGACTTCAACTCCCAGAATTCCTCAGCCACCTTTGCTTTTTGGGAGCTGAAGTCCACAAGTCTTAAAGTTGCCAAGGTTGGAAATCCCTCTGCTCCACACTTTTTATCACTTTTCCCATTGCAGGACAGCTGACGGATTATAGTAAAGGAGAAGAACAAAGTATTTATCAAAATTGCTCTTCAAAATAATAAAATGTCTAAGCAAACATAGTCTTTTTGCCAACCCGCACCAGATACCCACCTCCGCACAGACTGGATGGACTCCTATTGTGCTGTCCAACTGTTCTTTCCTTATTCCACATTTGATGGCTGCTGCAAATCCCTGGGTAATTTCTCCAGCATTGGGACCAAGCACATGGAAACCAATAACTCGATTCTAGGGAACAAGAGTAGCAAAAAAAGATTTAACTGAGCTAATTATTTTGTCCACTTTGTCTAAAGATTGTTCATTCCTAAGAGTACTGTCATTGGACTTCTTCTGTTCCATATATTCTTGCTGAAAAATTGCACAAAGGATATATTTTAATCCAATTGGAAAGTTTTGCAAATTACCAAACAAATGATGCAAAAGATGACAAGAGACCATTCTTATCCTAAATATAAAGCCAGCAAGTAATTATCAGCTGCTTGATATATAAAGCATTTCTTTAAAAAACAATGATCACTTAACTATCATCTCTGTTTTCAACCTGAAAGGCTTTTGGTTATTAAAAGTCACAGTGAGATGGTTTAAAGATAATGTGATTTGGAGAAGCCTGCCTGGATATTCAACATAACCTTTTATCTCCCTTAAACCACAGGAATTGGCTTGAGGGAGATAAAGATTTCACAAAGAAATAGAAAATCTGGAAGTCACAGAATCTGTCCCCAGAATCAGGAAAGGGCAGCAAATTGTCAGTTAATTTTTATTATGCATTTTGCCAATTCAGAAAAAAAAGAATATGGGAGGCTTTCTATCAAATAATCCAGCCAATCTGACCATAATCAACATGGAACTTGGTTTGCTGTTCTCACTCTTGCAGTTCTTGCAGTTTTTTGAACTTGACAGGATTATTATATAATCTGTTTAAAACTTTAAGTTACCACATGGAAATGTCCTAGTGGAATTCATATTGGATATAACTTCCTGGCTTTGCCTAAATGGGAAAAAGCACCTCATTCTTTGAAATAAAGAAAAGAATATGGATCCAAGGCACCTCAAATCTGAGGTTGGCCTTGCATGTTCTATAGCTCTACCCCCTCACATGTGATTGACCATTTATCAGAAACTCTGAGAAACTCTTATGCACTCCTAAGCCATATGTCATGGAAGGCTAGACAGAATTCCTTTGGCTGCTAAGACTTTGTTTTTCCTAAAACACTGACATAATAGAGACATGCTACATAATGGTATCAAAATCCAATCATTTCTGAGAAATTAGGACCTCACAATTCCTATATTTAAAATATTGTACATTCTAATATTTCTGAAGAAAATATCCTGGAAAAAAAGGGCAATTTTGAATGGTGGCTCTTTATGCCAACTGCTGCATTTTGATGGTAGCATTAGAAAAGGGGCACTCAGCAGGACTGAATAAATGGTTCATATTGCTTGTTGAAGGCCTGAAACTTTCAAGTAATCACTTCCAATTTAGGAGTCAAATTTCTGATAAACTGCAAATAAAGGAATAGCTGATTTAGATTAGAAAATATATGTCCAAATTAATTGCAGTGGAAACTGTGGGAAGGATCCACAGAGACTAAGGCCCACTTGCCCTACCTAAGGATACAATAGTTTTTCCACTGTATTTTGAGTTCCAGCTGTTGTTATATCTAGAAAATTAAAACATTCACAGCTATTAATTAAGTACTGTGCAAAGTTAAAGAGGAATACTATTTAATGGTTGCAAAGCTTAGCCAAGATATTATTATACAATGACTCTATAATTTAGAAGTGGATTTGCGGGTGGATTTTAACCAGCTAATACTTTCAATATATCATTGATGCCTGCCAAATGAAGGCAGCAGTTTCATCCTCAGCCCCAGATAGCTCCAAGTTAAGGATCTGAAGAGGACATAGATTCAATTAGCATCTCAGGTATACTTTAGAGAGAGAAAGCAATCAGGTGGTGAGTCACAATGCATGCAAAATGAACATTAACACTTCCTCTCCTCCTTCTGCAGAATGCTGATCATTTTGCAGGGGAAAAAAGCAAAGTGTTCTTGGCATACCCTATCTGCAAGATTGCAAATAATTTTTGCATAGCATCTGTTGTTGTCCCGGGATGGGACTGTCCACTCCAGTGGCCAGAAGTAACTGTGGTAAACCTGACAAAGGAAAAAAAAAGATATATAAATACTGATGCTGAATTTCAGCCAAGTGACATGCTCATGTCAGCACCCTTCAACATTTCATTTAACAAAAATTTTATTTAACAAGATTAACTGAAAAAGAACAGGAACAAAGTTACAGACATTTCAGCAACCAGATCGCTTTTATTTTAGATCTTATTTTTTTCCACCTTAGTTAAAGAAGAGACATTTCTACTTCTTAACTAATGGCCTTGCTCAAAACCATCGTTTCTCAACCTTAGCACTTAAAGATGACTGGACTTCAACTCCCAGAGTTCCCTATCTTTGCTTCTTCCAAGCTGAATTCTTTTATTATTCCATACCTATAGGGAAAATTTTGTCAAACTGAATATATTCTACTAATTGAATCTACCATATACTCCATGAACTACCAGGGAGGGGCTGTCTTCATCCTCTCTCTTTGGCACATAATACCTGGAATGAATTGCCATTTACTCCTCAGGAATGCACCCCTCCTTCCTGATAATCCACCTCCTCACTATATTCAATCACTGCTCTAAATGGTAAGGAACCTGTTCTTTTAACTAATAAGTGAGGAATATCCAGATGTTCTTTCTTAGGCTCCTGACACACCATTAATTCTGATGAAAACTTACATGAGCATAAACCTTCCCTTACCTGATTGTCATCCAAATATGTTGAATAATAATACCCAATATCTCCAGCTTACTGGAAATACTGAGGATTGCAGCAAACAAAACAGAAGCATCCTGGGCTGATGGCCAAGGAGGGATGAGGTAACTGGACATGTATTTATGGGGGAAGGGGGTCTACAGGCTTAGACATGGACCAATTTGGACAAGGGAAGGCTTTAGAAAATGGAGGAGGCTGTGACATATCCCAGTAAGTAAGAATATAGGAAAATTTAGTGAAAGATATGGGACGAAGCCAGAGGTATTTTTTTTCCTTGTGGCACATCCCAGGCCCTTGAAGTCATTCCCAGGCTCATATGGGATACCTTTTAGACTCTGGGTTGTTGGCTGCTGGTACTGAACACCACGTCATTTGTAATAAAGTCAGTAAGAGTTAATCATGGATGAGGAAGCTGATCCAGAATGTATCATGGAGAACTGCCTGGGAGAAATGGGGAGAGTTCCCCTTTCTGAGCCATGCCCCACTGACTTCTGGCCCTGGCACCAGGCAAGATGCCATATTGCTTATCAAAAAGATAAATGCTCTGCGCGCAGTATGGTGTTTTACTTTAAAAACACAGAATTCAATTTTCAGATCCAACCACCTTCTTGTTCATAGAAGTAGTTCCTACCACACACGGAATAAAATCAACAATCATATAAAGTGCAGATAATCTCAATTTAAGGGTGAGTAGATAACGATCATTTGCTTGTTTATGATCATCACGAGACTTGGAATGCAATTTGTTTTTCCTGAATTTCATGTCAAAACAGAAAAGAAACCAAACAAGCCATAGTTTACATTAGCAGTTTCCAAAAATACCTCAATCCTATTATTGCCAAATCTTTCAATTGCTTTTTCTTCTGAATAACCACAAGCTCCATATTCCAAAGGTGTGAATACTGTAGTGGGGACGTTTATATAATCACACTGTCAAGGAAAAAAATGTTTGAACATAAGCATTATAGTTGTCAGAATCACAGGCGTATAATATCTTAGAGCATTTGATGATTTTAAAGTGGCAGCATTTAATTCAAGAGCAATCACAAACTTAGGAAAAAAAAACCCACTAAAACTTTCCCTAGTTTATTTTCCTCAGATATTGTTGGACTATAACGCCCATCATCCCTAACTACCAGCAATAGTGGCTGTAGTCCAAAGAGAGTTGTAATTCAAACATCTGAAAGAATTTCACTTGAGACTGTTGCTGTCAGTTTAGTTACCAATCACATGTGTGTAAACCTAAAACAAAAATGCATTTTTTTATTTCAAAACCTTTGCTTTTACAACCACAATGATAAGCACTGATTTACCTTTGTGAATGCTCCATCATAAAGCCTCCTCACCAACAACCTTCCTGCCTGAATTGCCACGGGGGTGAGTTCTGGTTTGCCCTCCAGGACATCTCCAATAGCATAGATGTAAGGCACATTTGTTTGTTCCTTGTCATTAACAGGGATTTTTCCTGTACTAGAAGTTGATCAGATGAGAGAGAGAAAAGAAGATGATCCATATGCAAGGCTTCGGTTGCAGATTAAAAGAATCATCCTCTCATTAAAAAGGGACCATAACATATGCTTTGGAGATTCCTTAAGAGAAAAATTGGTGATTTGAACAACAATGCAGTTTCTTGCATAACATCCCTGCCTGAATCCCCCTTAAGGACTACTCTTCACTGGCTCTGGCACTTTCATCAGGTTATTACCAGATTGACAGAGTTGGAAGGGACCTTGTAGGTCATCTAGTCCAACCCCCCACCCCCACCCAAGCAGGAGACCCTACACCATTTCTGACAAATGGCAGTCCAGTCTCTTCTTGAAAGCCTCCAGTGATGAAGCTCCCACAACTTCCGAGGGCAAGCTGTTCCGCTGGTTGATTGTTCTCACTGTCAGAAAGTTTCTCCTTATTTCCAGGTTAAATCTCTCCTTATTTAGTTTCCATCAATTATTCCTTGTCTGACCTACAAGGAGCTTTAGAAAATAGCTTGACCCCCTCCTCGTCTCTGTAGCAGCCCCTCAAATATTGGAAGACCACTATCATGTCTCCCCTGGTCCTTTTCTTCACGAGACAAGTCAGGCCCAGTTCCTGTAACTATTCTTCATATGCCTTAGTCGCCAGTCTCTTAATCATCCTGGTTGCTTTTCTCTGCACTCTTTCTAGAGTCTCAACATCTTTTTTATAGTGTGGTGACCAAAATTGGATGCAGTACTTTAGGTGTGGTCTTACTAAGGCTTTATAGAATGGTATTAGTACCTCATTTGATCTCGATTGTATCCCTCAGTAGCAGAAACAGAATAAAGCATGAGGACAAAACCATAACAAATACAGGTGGTCTTCAACTTACAACCACAATTGAGCCCAAAATTTCTGTTGCTAAATAGGACATCTGTTAAGTGGATTTTGCTCCATTTTACAACCTTCCTTGCCACCTTTGTTAAGTGAATCACTGCGGTTGTTAAGTTAGTAACGCAGTTGTTAAGTGTGTCTGACTTCTCCACTGACTTGCTTGTCAAAAGATGATCCAATTACCTCACCGCACTGCAACTGTCATAAATATGAGTCAGTTGCCAAGTGTCTGAATTTTGATTGCAATCACCATGAGGATGCCACCATGGCCATAAGTGTGAAAAATGGTCATAGGTCACTTTTTTTCAGTGACGTAACTTTGAACAGTCATTAAATGATCTGCTGGAAGTTGAGGACTTTCTGTATGCAAATACAGGATGAAAGGCTGAGTCAACCATGAATTGTGGCTATCAAGGCAGAAGTCCAAATAGTAGAAGAGGGGTCCCAGTCCCCCAAACCCTGGGCTACAGCCCACTCCTGGGCCTTGAGCCTTTCGTAAGTAAGCCATAGAAATGGTGGGCGGGCAAGCATGTGAGCAGATTCACATCTGCACGAGCAGAAGGCGAGCATGTGTACACACTACATGTACATGAGCTGCATGTGTGTGTGTATCGGCTGTTCACGCAAATGGAGCTGCACGCACATATTTTCTCACTGCTCACGTGGAACTACCCCCTCCCCCCACCCGCAAACTGAAAAGGTTGGGGAATTCTGTAGTTAGTAGAACATTATAGTAATAAATCAGAGAAAAAATCATAGCTAGAGAATTTCAGGTTCTTGAAGATCTGTTCTTTGTGCCTTTAATACATAACTGTTTAGAACAAGGAAAGAATCTGCAACCCTCAACAGTTTTCTTTATTTATTAAATAATTGATTAATTCAATTCATATGGCCACTTGTCTCAAACATACAGCTGGGGAGGGCTATAATTATTATAATGCTGCAACTGAAAAGCCGTATTTTTTCTTATTTTTCCTCTTATATAATTATTTAAAAAATAAGCTCTGCACCCCATCAAAAGCGCTAAGAAAAAAAAAAAGTATTGCTCAAGGTTTTCTTTGCCCAATACATCTGGCAAGGTGAGATAACGCAAAAGCCTTAATGGCACAATGTTAATCATTAGCATTTTAATTATTGCTAAGTTTGCCGTTTTGGCATATCCAGTAATAAGAAGCTGTAATTATGGTGTCATTCTTGCTGCAGCAGTTATGTTTCAGAAGAGAAATGTATGTTTCCCTGAAAAAAAAATTATATGCATAAAAACTTCAAGATTGATGTTGCAAGAAAGAGACATATTACAACAAACAGACAAGAAATTTAGCCTTACTTTTCATTGATCCTCACTCCAACTTTCTGTAGGCCAATTTTTTTTGTGCAGGCATCTCTTCCTATTGCTAGCAGCACCTGAAGAACAGCAATATTTTAATTTAATTCCACATATTCTAGGAAGTTTATGAGGATTTTTGTGAATACTCAACAAGACATGACACAATTAAGTGGTGAAAAATGTACATAGTATAGCTGTTTCAAATAACATTAGCATGCAACAGCTTTAATGTCACAATTTCATGAACAAGTACCAGTGTGGATCACATCACACTGCACAGTTGGGCAAGTTATATCATCTAAGATTTCATTTGTTCCTTATACTGTTCTTTGAGGCCTTAACATCCTTCTGCCATCAACATTGTACAATTTTAATTTCTTATTGTTATTAGGCTGGAACATTATGAAAATATGAAAAAAACCTCATTTGTACAATCAAAAGACCAAAGGAAATAATTCCACAATCACTATATCCAAAGTGATATAAAAATATTACAAAATCCAGGCCCATTCATATCCATGAAACCTAAACGAGTGTTCCATTAATATCTCATAGTGGCCCTACTCTTACATTAATTATGGCCCCATTTTGGCCACAAAATAGTTGTCCATCACAGCCAAACAGGAACAATGTTGGGCATTTCAAGTGCTGCCAACTTTTTATTTTAATTATTATAATTTATGTATATGTTGTTTATGTTTTTCCAACATAACAAGTACATAACAAGTACACAAGTATCAGAAAGTGAATATAGGAAGGATAAAACTAAGCATCTGATCCAGCCTTGTAATGTTCAAAAGCATTGAAAACCACCCTAGTTCTAGACAGTCAACTCAGGGAGCAGATCTTGAACATTAAAAAGCCAGCAGCTATTCCTGAATTTTATGACTGTTCACTGATGGAAGATCAATGCAAGTAGTTCAGCCTATTATATGGCCTTTTAAATTCATTTGTGGTTCTCAACGTTTTGATAGAATCTATCTTTCACCAATATGATTGAAAGCATCATAACATTGACCGAGGAAGCATCTTGTTCTTCGCTCCTTTGCCTATTCTGCTCAGAGGCATTTTACACAGTTTAACTGAAACTAAAATAATAAATGCAAAGTACTTACTGTGTTGTATTCTCCTTCAATTATTTCAGAATTCCCTAATGTAGCCTGAGCTGTAACTTTTAGTAGTCCAGGAGTTCCTTTCTTGATCTGTTCAATCTGCAATATTTTTATAAATTAAATATTGACTTCAAGTAGGGGATAGTGTTAAAACTTTAATCACAAGTGTTTCTTCTGTATATTTATATTTTAATTATTATCTTGCAACTTAAAAAAACAACTTATGATCATTTTTCAAGAAATTTCCTGTAATGAGTCTACCTGTCTTTCTTTCTGCTGGTCTTTTCCATCCAAAGAAACCAGCAGTTTGAACACAAAGGAAATCAATTTTGTATCTAGTAATACTGTATTTAGAAAGCAGTTCATGTGACCACATCAATCCATGACTCCTTAAAAATGGTCTCGTCACAGGGGAGGCAGCCATATCTCTTGCAAAAAGATAGATCAGCCTTTTAAAATCTATGCTCTCATCAATTTCCTATTCGTAATCCACCAAGAAACTTTTTATGCTGCTCTATTCAAACATTCTTTCTTAGCCTGATGTGGTTCAAATAATTGGTGCTGAGTGTAGGAAGAATCTGTTAGAAAATCTAAGAACAGAGGTCAGTAGTGTCTTTTGGGTCATAGGTCAGAATCTTACAAGAGATGACCTTGCAAGCTATGTTTTTTCATTATTTGATATTTATTCATTATGTTCATAGCCTGACCTGTCCTTTAAGAAAGATAAGGCAACATATTTTCAGTTACTCGATTATTTTACCTCTCCACCAACTCATGATGTAGGCAGGCATGAGGAAGAAAATGGCCCAACATTTTGAGCTTTATAGTTCATTTGGGTCTTGAATCCAGATTTTTCCCTGCCTATTCTGAAATGCCAACCATTATATCAAATTGGCTTCCATGATACCTTGGAGGCAAACTTTGAGAAAAATTAATTTAAACATGTATTCATTTGTGTCTTGTAATATTCCACAGACACATGGAATTCTGCCTAATGCTTTAAAGTTGATTTCTGCCTAAAAGTATAATAAGCCACATGGGATTTATGTCTGCCACCAGTGGCTTAACACATCTAACTACTCATATTATGAGGAGGAAATCTACATATGATGAATATTGGGAAAAAGTAATGCCAGTATTCTAAACCAAAGTTGCCTTGTCATTCTTTAAGTGTTCGGCCTTTATGGAAGAAAAAGCATCTCAAAGACACTTCAAAGAATGAATAAAGCACTGAGCTCATTTAGTAGTCAAGGGTTAATCCGTGGATTCCAAGTGAGCTACTGGCAGTAAGAAAAGTAGATAATAGTTTAACCTTGTAAAAGACAACTTCTGATGTTCTACAATATGAATTGCATTGCATTGTCACTGCATGGATTGCATGTGGACTCAGGCATCAAACTGTAGAGAACTACAGATTGTGCCATCGAAATATCTGATTTTCAACAATATGGGTTTTTTTCCCCATTGTAAATGCAGGCTGTTAGGTGCAGAAAAATGGGTGTGCTAATAAGCATGAGCAACAAAAAAACATCCACTGCCACATTTAAAGCCCTTCAACTCCTGAAAAACAAGTTTGTTTTCCAGTGAAATCAGTACAACATCAAACACACCCCATGCAGTCCCAAGGCTGACATTAATTATATATTTAAAACATGAATACTCTGTCCTCCAAAATATTGCTGCGCTCTGGTTTAAAACATATGTGAGAAATTGTGAAAGCCACAAGCACTTTTGAAGTCTTAGGAAGAAGGAATATGAATCAAAAAGCATGTTACCATGAAAGCCACTTTTTAAATTACTTCTTTTTGGCAAGCCTTACCTTTGTGGGCACATATTTTCTTATGAACTTTACACCATGTTCTTCCATATGCTCTCCTATTTTATTTGCCATATCCTGATCAAAGCCCCTCAGGAGAATGGAACGCACCATGACAGTCACATCTAAACCAAGCCCAGCAAGAAATCCTGCACATTCAAGAGCAACGTAAGAAGCTCCAACCACCAATGTTTTTCCTGGGCAGTAAGGCAGTGAGAAGAGGTCATCACTGAAAAATATATAAATAAATAAACTTAGAGACAAAAGTATTAAGTGCATGCATGGAGGGAAAAAAAGTAAATTTGTGATGAGAGATGGGCAATTTTTATATAACATAGAGCGGGGTGTCAAACTCAAGGCCTGCAGGCCAAATCTGGCCCAATAGGATGCTTAAATCTGGCCCGATAGGATGCTTAGATCCGGCCCCCAAGGCCACCCTGGAAACAGCGAAAGACCAGCCTACAATGCCTCTGCCAGAAAAAACTGAGTTCTGAAGGGCCATGCACAGCCCCCGAGCTCCATTTTTAGCTGCAATGGCCTCCTGCAATTCTTTGCCAGTGAAAACGGAGCTCAGGAGGGCTGCACATAGCCCCCGAGTTCCATTTTCTGTGGTGATGGCCTCATGCAACCCTCTGCCAGTGAAAAGGGAATGGCCTCACGAGCTCTGTTTATGCTGGCAGACTGCTCAGGCCCCCACAGGTACCCCTGACATGAGTGACATCGAACTGGCCATGCCCACCCGGCCTCCTGAGGTCAAACACAACCCTGATGCGGCCTTCAATGAAATTGAGTTTGACAACCCTGACATAGAGGATTCAGCAGTTAAAATAAGATTATATTCCTCTTTGAACTGCAAATTTCCATCACCCCATGGAACCATGGGTAAAGTCATAGATACAGGAATTACCACTCAACAACTGAAGAGTCCCTGGTTGCCTTTTCTTTCATCAAAGTTTTCTGCCCTCCTGAGTGAACTGGTGGGAAATTTTATTTCCGGAAGATCTTGAAATCAACAGACAGATGGCTTATCTTTCCAGGGATAAAACTAATCAAAAGGACTCCCTTCTCCAAATTCATTTCTATGCCAAATATTTTCCGGTGGCATTTGATAGAAATTTGATAGAATTTTTGAATAATTTCAAGAAATATATTTTCAAAGATAACCACACTGGATGCTTTGCTGTTGTATGTTACAGAGACAAATATTCCATATAACTTTGCTCTAAACCCCCCAAAATGTCATGGTATTATTTTTCTGGCATCACTGCTCTCATTCAAAACTTAAAACTTTCTATGAACATCAGTAAGAGGCCCATTTTCTAACTATTTCTTTATTTGGGGATTGTTGGTTATCTCCCTATGAGAAACAACATAGAACCTGAGGGATAGAAATTGACTATTTTGGTCAATGTCTTGATCAGAGTTTCTCAACCTGAACAACATTCAGATGGATGGACTTCAATTGCCAGAATTTCCCAGCCAGTATGGCTACCTGGGGAATTCTGGATGTTGAAGTCCACTACTCTGAAAGTTGCCAAGGTTGAGAAACATTGGTCTAGATCACCAAGATTGGATTGAAGCTAGAATTACCAATCTCCTCTTCCACTCTATTTTAGAACCTTTCCTATTTTATCTTATTAAACCTATTAGAAACTTTTTAACTGGCAATTTGATGCTCACTTTTGAATTTCAGCGATGTAACTTGGATGCTCCTAGAGATTACCAAGATGGGCCTGGAAAGCTAAGTGTGTCCCATAGGCTGTATATTTTGAAGTAGAGCCTGGTCATCTCCCTTGCTTTTTCAAAGGTGTATGCATCAAGCTTTCATTTTGAAAATATCTGTTTCAAAACAGGTTGTTCCAACCATATTGGAAGGGCTCTGAGCTCAAAATAGCATCATTTTAATCTTGAAACCAGTGTTACAAGCTCATAATGATATTCTTTTAACCTCAAAACAGTTGTTTCAAGCTCGAAAGCTGAACACATTATGAATTTTCAACATTTTTCAGACCATTACTTTTTATATATGTTGATGCAGGACAATTTTCTCATGGTTTGAATTTTTGAACGACACAAATATAACTCAGCTTTTCCCCTTCCCTCACCTCCCCCTCCTTTATGCATTTTGCTTTTGGCTGTACGTTAATAGACCTTTGCAGAAACTGAAGATGTATTTTTAGTGGAGATGAGCAAAGTAAGTTCTACGCATACTGCCGACAACAAATTCAAAAGATTAGATTCTAAGTCAAATGATTCTCTTTTAATGGTTTCTTGGAACTGTAACCTTCAAAATTTTCAGTTACAATCTCCAGGTTATTGTCTGAAAGTGTCCTCAAGTGCAATTTTAGTTACTCCACAATAGCATCTCCAAGGAAAGTCTTGAAAACTGGCCCTCTGAGGATTAAAAAGAAATATTTCCAATAAGGAACAATTTTACCACAAGAGTTCTATTAAGGAGCAACCTTGTCTTCCAAATGCTACATTTTACTCAATTACCTTGAGTGCCATCAGGCAATACAAAACACATAAATTCATTTATGTTACCTGGTGATGCAATATTCTTTGTCTCCTGGAATGTTGAGATAGCGAGGTCTTTCTCCAGTGGCAATCAGGAATCTTTCTGCTGTGTAAATTTTCTCTACACCTTTATTGTTTGTTGTCTGTAAATAACAGCAAGTTTTGTGTCTGAACCCTGAGATAGGAAATCAATTCTTCTTATAATGCAACAAACTCACTTTTCATTGAGCCAAGACAAAGCACTGTCTGTGGACATAGCTACTGACACAAATAAGGAATTTGCCCAAGAAGATTTGGAAATCAACCCACGTGGCTTAAAAACTATACTCAGATATTCTGGCAGTAACGAAGAAGGAAATATTCCCCATCTACTCTTTACCTCCCATGGCAGCAAATCTTGAAAACTCTTTCATTGTATTAGCCCTGTTGCAAGTTATCTTCCTTCTGTAATCTTCCCCAGAACTATAAAACTAGCCTTTCTTTTCCTGCAAACCTTCCAGATTTTGTCTGGCTGATACTATTCATCAAAATCCAAAGTGTAAAATCTCTCCCCCACCTCCAAATTTATAGACATCAACCACATTGTTGTCAGCTGCATCCCTTATTTCTTTTCCATAGAGACTGATTTGGCCCTCCAGCTGAAATTCCATACAGACACTGCTGGCAGATAATAGTATATAGTATACTTCAGAAGCTGCCTAGAACTATTAAGGGATTTGGCAGCATATACACTTCCTCCCTAACCAATGTTAAGACATACAGGTGAATGAACCAACTTTGAAGATTCAGATGATGTCATTAAAAGTGATGCCTAAATGGATAGAAACTAGCTGGTATTTCAGTTTTATGGCATGACCTGGCTAGGCATCTCTTTTTTCATTATGCTGTAATTATAGGCTGAGGATGTGCTATTTTAGAACAGAAGGCAGTTTTTTAAGTAAGTAAAAACTGTTCATGGCTTAGAAGAGATAGATTATTTTTTTAAGAAAAAGGGAAGACTGGGACAGCTAGCCTTCAGCTTTGGAGAATCTCTCTTGTTTTGTTTTAGAATCCAAATGATTCATAAATCAAGGCCAAACACAACAATATCCCCTTTGGACAAAAGAATTCTGACCTAAAATATTTTCTGAGGACTCCAACTAAGCCAAGCTCCCATTTCTTCCAGCTAAAAATTCCAGTTATGTCCATGCCCAGCTATTGTTTTTTTACAGTGTATGGAGAATTCTTGCTCATCTACAGTAAGCCATAAAGAAATTGCTTTGTAAGAAGATTCAGATGTCCCTGTTGTCCACCTTTGATACAAATATCTGATATCAGTTACCATTATTTTTTTGCTATGTACTTTTAATAGCTATACCAAATAGCAATAGCAATTGCACTTTGACTTATTTACCGCTATATAGTGCTTTCTCTCAACCCTTGGAAGCAGGTAATGTAAACCTTTTCTGAAAATCCTTGCCAAGAAAACTGCAAGGACTTGTCCAGGGAATCTCCAAGAATCAAACACAGAAACAAAAGAAAAAAAATCGGTCCCAAGACTCTATGCTGATTCTGGTTCCTCAAGACTTAAGACCTTGAACCCAGCTTTGCTTTCATATTTAAGCCAAGATCAGACAAAAGATAGGACACTTCCTTGCTGCTAAATAACAGAGGCCAATTCACTGAATTGGCACAACTGACAGAAAGATACCTTCAGTCTACTCTTTCAGAAAATGGAGAAGATTCCATGAGATCAGAAAAGCATGGCTTACCTGGAAGTACAGTAGGACCTTGTCATTTAACAGATATACTCCACACCAACTTCCCACACAAGTAAAAGAAATATAAGAGATCCAATGGAAAACATGTACTGTAACAAAGCATTCAAAAGAAATCTAGTACCTTAACTGTGTGTGGTCCAATGAACTCTCCGTAAGCATTTTCATATGTGACCTTTTTCTCTCGGAGGGCCACTCTGTATCCCCAATTCAGAGAGCCAATGTGATTCTGAACAGCTTCTATCAAAGAGCTCCAGCTGTGCATTATGGCTAAGGATCAAAGGGGAAAAAAAGAATCTAGCATTCACCTGTGTCTAACTTTCTGCAACTAAAAACCTCATTAAACTATTACATTGCTATAGATACAGATGATTTTGGTTGTGCTTTCCTTTCTGAAAATTATACTAAATTCTCCTGGGTTTATTAAGCTTTGTTGACAGGGTGCAAAGAATAATATGGGTAAATATAGTCAGAAATATAGTGCAAGTAGTATAGAATCTTCCTCTTAAGTCACTCAAGACATTATTTCATGCTTACTTCAAATACATTATTACACAGATTGTTATCAGTTTTCAGAACATTTATGAGGGCCCTGCGCGAAGCTCTATGCTTTAAGCACATTGGAGAATTGCTTCTATATACTCCAGTTTGGAGGTGGCATTTATGCCTATGGTATTAAATCTTTAAATTAAACATAACCCACACCATTCGTTCAACTTTCCCCTTTCTCCCTGCACTTTAATTTTGAATTTTATTCCCACTATGCATCTCACCCACTGTCTTTCTGTTCCCATGTCATTTCCCCCAAATAAATGGAATTTTACATCCTTACGTTTGTCACCCAGCTGCCACCCAAATGCAGGTGCATCTTTGATGGCTTGCCCAAGTAAAGCTGTCTGGTGCATCAGCTTTTTAGGGATGCAGCCTACATTTACACAAGTACCTCCAAGACCTGTAAAAGGAAGCATACCAGGATCATCCAGCTGTACAATGCAGAAAACAGTAAAGCAAGTAACTGTCAATTTTGTAGGTGAAAATCTCCAACATCTAAGCAGGTGGGGATATATTCAGTCATGTTATATGAAAGTCAAGCAGAACTCTGAGAGCCAGTGTGGTACAATGGTTAAGGTGCTAGACTGGGACCAGGGAAAACCAAATTCTAATCCATTTATCATTCTAATCATCCAGGAAACTTCAACCAGTCTTCCAGTTTTCAACCCACTCTACCTCTCAGAATTATTACTGTGGGGAGGAACTGGGAGGAGGAATTATAAATGCTGCCTTGAGCTTCTACACAAAAGTCAGATATGAATCTAATAAAATAAATAAATCCTGAAGAATGTAGATGGTTTCACATATTGAATTAATCCAGAACTTACAAAGTCTGTTGAATAAAGAGCAATTAGCTGAATTCATGCAACATGCTATTAAGTATAAATCATAGTTTACAAACTACAATGCCTGGGATATTACAAGTCAAAACCAAGCAAAGTAAATGGTGGATTAGTGTAATATATGAGCGCAGCCCAATGTGGCATTTCTTCATATCTTATTTTTGTAATGTGCAGCTGAAACACAAAAATTGTTTGGAAGCATAAGCAAAACCAAAACTGATTTGGGGTACTTATTTGTACTAAGACTGAGAACCATCAACTTACCCCACGTTGTTCCTAAAGGAGTAGGGATGACAAAATCCAGAACCAATACATTCTTGCCAAATATGGCTGCTTCCTAAAAAATATCAAAGAGAAAAATGTGAAGTGGCCAAATCAGTGCCCTGATTTTTCTTGTGTTTTTTTTTTCCTACCGCCACAAATTGATTTATATCTGATGTTTATAAACATTTTCTTAAAGGGTTTTTAAAATTTATTTTTAACAAATCTCTAAATTATCCCAAATCTGTTGATACCTTTCATGTATAAAGGATATTGTTGTTTAGGAAAATGAGTTTATTGATGTCTGTCTAGTAACTGAGTTGTAGAACTCTTAATTTCCCTCATCTATTTAACAGAAGGGTATATTTGCAACTCAAATCTGAACTGTGGAATTTTTGGTACTCTCTAAACTTAGTTGCTTTCTCATAGATATTTCATTACCCCAATAGGTATCATCCATGGCTGATCTTTCTTCTCTTCTAACATCTCCTTCCGTTTTCCACTTTGAGGCCACAAATTATTTCTATTTTGAAAATTGAAAACATCTACTCTTTCTCAAGAACAAGTATGGTAATTGTGTGGATAAGAATGAGTTGCCAGTGGAAAAACTGAGCATGTCAATCAAAAATGGAAAATATAATTCCACTGTAACAGTTTTGGTACAATGCTCATAATACATCATTGCGATCTAAGTGCCATTATCATGAATTAGACTCCTGTAAACTGTAGCTCTTCAGAATGTTGTTGTTGAAAGTTTGTGCTGGCTGTGAACTACAAAGCTCTGAATTGGGGAAAGCATCCGAAATATATATGCTCATATATGTGTGTGTGTGTGTGTGTGCGCGCTGTTCAGCTTCCTTCGGGTATTATCCCACGTCATTGTAGTTGTGCTTTTAAACTGGTTTTTCCTTTTTTAGGGTATTTATCCCCGTCATTGGGTAGTTGTGCTTTTTAAAGTTGTTAGGGCAACGTGTTCGCAGAAATCTTCATCTGCCATCTCAGGCTGTTCTGTAATTGAGTTTGTACAAAACTCAGTTTAATACCTTATTTAATACTAATAACTTCCCAGTATAATTATGGGATAATACCCGAAGGAAGCTTGAACAGGCACACATTGTAAGTACCCGCAAAGCTTAAAAAACACACACACACACACATTATACTAGGTACTATGTATGTGTGTGCGTGTATGTATATATATATATAATATATATATATATATATATATTATACTATATATATACTACATACATACATAATACATACATATATATATATATATATATATTTACACACACACATACATACATACATTACATATATATCTCCAACACCACAGGCCAGGCCAAAACACTGGCACAACAGACTCCCTCTGAAGCTCCAACTCAAACACCCCCCCACCAGGCACCCAGGTGAAAACCAGCTTGCTAATGAATAGCAGCGTGCCTGATGAATAGCAGCCGTCCTTCACACGGAGGCCAAGCTGTATTGAAAGCCTCAAACAGAACAGAGTGTTGCCAGCAATCAAAGCCACAAACAGAAGAAGAACCAGAAACACCAATCAAATCAAACTCCAAGTCAATGAACACAGACCCAGGCTAATAGCCAATCAGAATAGGACCAGCCTCAAATTGAAACAGAGAACTGTGAGACCACACATCCACACAGAAGCCTGAGGATGGCAGATGAATTTGCTGAAAACGTTGCTACAACTTTAACAGAACTCAATGACGTGGATAATACCCGAGGAAGCTAAACAGCACAAATGTAATACCCCGAGAGCTTAAAAAAACATATAACAGTATATATGTTTTTTTAAGCTCCTCGCGGTACTTAATTTGTGCTTTTAGGCTTCCTTCGGGTATTCATCCCACGTCATTGTGGTGCTGTTAAAGTTGATAGCAACGTTTCAGCAGAATCTCATCTGCATCATCAGCTTTGTATGGATGTGGGTCTCACGACTTTTGTTTCAAATTCGAGCTGGCTATTCTGATTGGTGGGGTCTTGGTCTGTGTTCACTGACTTGAGTTTGATTGATTGTGTTTCTGTTTCTCTGTCTGTTTTGTGGCTTTGATTGGTGGCAACACTTCTGTTCTTTGTTGGAGGCTTTCAGTGCAGCTTTGGCTTCATGTTGAAAAGATGCTGCTATCCATTAGGAAAGCTGGTTTCACCGGGTGCCTGGTGAGGGGGGTTTGAGCTGGGGCAATCAGAGGAGGTCTGTCTGTGCTCAGTGTTTGTCTGTTTTGTGGTGTGAGATCTTTCTAATTTAGAGTGCAGGTTTCCAAATGATTGTCAGTCTGCTGGAAATCATCTCTTCATTCATGCTTTCAGGTCTTTTTCAATCTTTCTATGGCTTCTTTGATGATTCTGTGTTGGGTTTATCTATAGTGGCTAGAGTTTAGTGCCATTGAAGTTGATGTTGTGACCTTTGCTTTTCATGTGTTGGGACTAGTGAGCAGGTGTGTTCCAGCTTTTTTACTGCATTTTTGTGTTCATCTAGTCGGGTACTTTATTCTTCTATTGGTCTGTCATGTAGTGGCGGCATGATGTTCAGGGAATTTCGTATATGCCTTGGTTTCCAGGTCAATTTATCTTTGGTTCTTAAGGATGGCTGCTATTTTTTGTCGTTTGAAGGCAGTCTTGATGTTATGCCTGCTGTAGTATCTTACTGATTTTATCTGTGTACCTCTTATTGTAAGGCAGCAGCGTTCCATAGGGTCTGTTGGTTTCTCGTATCTGTGTTATGTCTTGGTGTGTTTTTGTGCGTCAAGTGTGATTGTGTTTTTTTGGAAGCCATTGGCTGTCATACTTCAGTAGGGCTGGCATAGTTCAGTCTTTTAATGTTGTCTTGTCTGCCAGGCGTTTGGTTCTGGTATTAGTGTTTTCGCCACGGAATTTATCTGTCGGTGGTGTGTGGATTGGCGTTGGGTGCGGTTGGTGTGTGTTTTCTGTTTTTTTTTGGGTATATGGTGTGTCCAGTGTGCCATCTGGTCTTTTGTAGATTAGTAAATCTAGGAAGGGTAGTTTTTTGTTTATTTCCATTTCATGGTGAACTTGATTTTGGGGTGTGTGTGTTTAGTGTGTTAGGAAAATTGTTTAGGTTTTCTTTTCATGGGCAAATCACAAATGTGTCATCGATGTATCTTAGCCATAGTTTGGGTTTGTGGTGCTTAGCAGGCTCTGGATTCGAATTTCATGAACAGGTTTGCAATGACGGGTGACAGTGGTGAGCCATAGGGCTCCTTCATTTGCTTGTTCTTGTCTTTGTAGAGAATATGTGTGTGGTTAGGTGTTCTGTTAGTTCCATGAGGTCTTTAGCTGAGTGGTATTTATTTTGATGATTTCAAGAGCTTTCTTTTATTGGGACTTGAGTGAATAGTGAACCACGTCGAACTTAAGAGCAGATCTTCTTGTTCCACGTGTTAGATCTTTGATTCTTCTAAAGTGGTATTAGTTTTGTAAAGTGAAGCTGTGGTTTCAGCATTGGGGCTGTAGTTGTTTGCTAAGTATTAAGCTAGGGGTTTGTAATTGGTGTCTAGGGCTGACTATGGTCTGGAGTATGTTCTGGTGTATTTTGGGGGCCGTATAATTGGGGCATCTAGAAGATTTTTTCTTGGGATGATCGGTCTGTTGGCTTCTTTGCTTATGTGGCTGGTACAATTTCTTCTTGGTTAATTTTTTCGTAAGATATATGGTTGGGTCTGTGTTATAGGTTTATATGTGGGTCTTGGAAATAGGTCTGTTCAATTTTGTTGTCATAGTTTTTTCTGTCATTACTACTGTGGCATTTCCTTGTCTGCTGGGAGTATTATATGCTGTTTCAGTCTTTCAGGGTTTGTAGTGCTATGAATTCATCTTTTTGAAATTATTTTTTGATGTTTCATTGTGCATAATGTGAGTAACCTTGGTGTCTCTTTCTGTCATCTTCATTCGGTATTTAATTTGGTTAGGCTATTCTACCACATATATGGATTCTGTTGGGATTTTTTGGGTGCTATGGCATATTGAATTCCTTTGGATGGACATCTGTTTCTGTTTTGTTGAGTTCTCTGTTGGAAACATTGCTATACTAATTGTTTCAAGTTGTTGTGATTGGGGTTTCTTGTCATTTTCGAATTTTTTAGTTTTTATGAGAGTGTTATCATTTTTGTAATTGGTTTCAGTTTCAGCTCTCCAAGTTGTAAGTTGTTTAATCTTATCCAAAGTAGAGGGTGGATTTTACTGCTCAATCCGGTTTAGTGCTAGCAAATCTTGTTTAACTGAGTAATGGAATTTTTACTGTGAGCTTCATTTCTGAGTAAGAGCTATCTCTGTTCGTTTTAGATACGTTTTGGTAGCTGCTGTTTTTGATTTAATTTGAGAGGTTGTCTACATTGTTGTCTCTGCAGCTGCATAGGAATTTTTAGGTCACCTGTATTCCTGCTCTCTTTAATTCGCTTCTCTGCTGTTGATCTGCTGTTTATTTCCTCCCCGTAGAGGTCAGATATTTGTTTTTTTAAGTTTCGCGGGTACTTAAACCCCCAATGGTTTTTGTTTGCCTGTTTTTTTTTAGCTGTCCTCGGGTATGTTATCCCACGTCATTGTAGTGCCTGTTTAAATTGTAGCAACCTTTCAGCAGAATCTCACCTGCCATCATCAGGTTCTGTATGGATGGGTCTCACAGCTTTTGGTTTCAAATTCAGAGGCTGGTCCATTCCGATGGGCTAGGAGCCTGGTCTGTGGTCACTGACTTGGAGTTTGATTGATTGGTGATTCTGTTTCTTCTGTCTGTTTTGTGGCTTTGATTGCTGCAAACACTCTGTTCTCTGTTGTTGGAGGCTGTTAGTGCAGCTTGGCTTATGTGAAAGGACGGCTGCGATTTCATTAGCAAGTAGTTCACCTGGGTGCCTGTGGAGGGGTGTATTGAGTTGGAGCCATCAGAGGAGTCTGTTTTGCTCAGGTGTTTGTCTGTTTTGTGGTGTGGAGATCTTTTATTTGAGAGTTGCAGGTTTCCAAATGACGGACGTCTGTGTATCATCTTCTTCATATTCTGCTTCAAAGGTCTTTTTCAATCTCTATGGCTTCTTGTGATTCTGTGGCTGGGCATGTCTATTCATGTTTTATATTATAATAATGCTTTATCTTATGGGGGGGGGTTCTATAGTGGCTAGAGTTTGAGTTGCCATTGAAGTTGATGTTGTGACCTTGGTTTTCATGTGTTGGAACTAGTGAGGAGTGTGTTTCCAGCTTTTTTACTGCATTTTGAAACCAAAGCTGTGAGACACACATCGCATACAGTAAGGCCTGATTGATGGCAGATGAGATTCTGTGAACGTTGCTACAACTTTAACAACACTACAATGACGTGGGATAATACCCGAGGGAAGCTAAACAGCACACACACATATATGTATGTATGTATGTATGTATGTATGTATGTATGTATGTATGTGTGTATGTATATGTATATCTTAGCCAAAACAGGCTCATCAGTTTGACTTGTTTGGAAGTTTTCTAGCACTGTGTGGTTCTAACAATTCCTCCTTTCCATCTTCTCTTTTAATGAAAAGACAAGATTCACAGTATTTACTTCAGTGAGAACAACAACTGTTCGCTGATCTTTGTGGTGGCAAGGAAATTGGGCTGGGCTGGGGGAATTAATCTAACAACTCAGTGGTAATTAAATGTCAAGCAATAATTTGGCTGCCTAAATTACCACAATTCTATCAAAGGATGAGAAGTCTTTTCACTAACTAGGTCACATGCTATGGTATATAAAATGACAGTGCTCCAAAGCACTGTTTAAAATGAGCTTTACTGTAAGACATAAAGGAACTCCTTTGACACCTGAGGTATTTGGCAGGTGACCTCAGTCTTTGCCTTCACCTGCAAATCCAGATGAATCATTACATATAAACCCACCCAGCAATGGTAAATATGCTTATCCCAAATGGCTTACCACAAGTTAGAGGAACAAGCTGCTCATTAGTCAGTGTTTCTTTTTCCTTTTTAAAAGTCAATCCTCAAAGGAACCATGTTTGGAAGGAAATGAAGCTGTTAAACCTTGGTTTGGAAAAAGTACCTGATCACTTCCCACATTTTTCTTTGTTAGATTTCTATCCCACCTTTCTTACAGCAGGCAAAGCTACATGCACAATACTCCTTCCAATTTTTCTTATATTCTGTGAAGGAGGTTGGGTTGATAAATTGTGACTAGCCTGAAGTCAGAGACTGAACCTCTGTGGGTGAGAAATACAATGTGAGTCTTCCAGGTTCCAGTTCAATACCTGAATTATTAACACCTCCTCAGCTTCTTTGCAATAAAAAGCATCTTAACAGACAGGGATCATGAAGATTTTAAACAGACAACTGATATGGGTCCTCAGTTCCATTAGGAGTAATACTTGACCACCACCTGACACTTATTTGGAAAAGAAAGATATTAAGTATGCTTATTTCCCACCTAACAAGAGGAATATTTAAATGGCTAACAGGTATCAAAGGTATTTGATAGGATTCGGGACTATTTAAAAGTCTAATACTTGAATTGTACTATATTGTACTATATACTAATTGTACTATATACTAATACTTCTCATTTCTAAGAATTGTTCCAACATCTACCAGGCAGATGTTCCAGAACCAATATTGCCTAGACCTCAGGAGTAAATCATGTGCATCTAATAAAAGTCATATGAACACTAATGGCAATGCACACATCATGAAGTCAATGGACAAATTATAAAGTCTATAATTTGAGTCCATCACATTCTGAAGTGAAATCCAAGTTCATCATGTGCATTACCCCTTTTCCATTTATGCATACCAAGTAGCTAGATAGTGGCTATTATTTTAGTTTGCTGCTAGGGTACAACTCTTCAAAATAACTTTAGCTTCATGGAAAGTTTAAAAATTGACCAATAATTCCTAGTCTTCCTAAGCAGTTTGCAACACAGTTGCTGCCATGCGCAGAAAAATGGGAATGCTGATGAGAGCAACCGATCCAGCATTTTGCCAAAGGACTCTTGAAACTTAGATCTCAGTTCTGCTCAGTTTCTAAACAAAGCTACATTCACTGACAAATGGAAGGAATCTTTCTTCCTTCCCCCTCCACTCACGAGACTCTGATGGAATGTGGAGTTTCAAATTTCCAAAGAATTCATCGTTGCAGCCAAAACAAAAAACAAAAAAAACATACACATATCAACCCAATGGTAAAAGTTGCCATGTTTATTGTGGTTTAAATTTTGAAGACCAGGTCCTATTAAATGTATGTCTAAGCTGGCTATTGACATACAAGCCAGTTGTATGCAGTTACATAACAAAGAAGAATCAGAATAGACAATAATACAAGGGACAGGAGTCCCTCATTATTATACAAAAAAAAAATCTAAACACACAAAAAGAAAAAAAAAGTGTGATCCTTTTTAATTACTATGGAACTAACAAAGGCAGGACATATATTTTATGTTATACCACAATTTAAAAAGGGACAATTAATTTTAGTGGGAAGCTCATCAAGATAATCTCTGTTAGCTAAGCCCAAGCTTGCAGATATGATACTAATTCAGCAGTTTGATGTAGCTACCTCCCTTTGAAAATCAAACCATCCCTTGTCAGCTTTGGAAGAAACTTTGAGAAAATGCCTGGTGTTGGAGTTTGTTTTCATTGAATGCTGACATCCTTCTTTGGAACTAAAATATGGGCTGGATGTCCTAGAAAATCGAGAGAGACAAAAATGATTCCCACTAACTTGTGCTTTGTAGGGATTTCATGCCATTTGTTTGTTTATTGGCAGAAAACCTGTCCAGTATGGTTACTTACAAGGTAGTTTCTAGATACATGGGAAGCCCAAAAATAAATACTGCTTCCTGTATTTTCAAGGTACCTGGGGTCACAATCACTCCTTACTCAGCAAGAAGCTAAAAGCTAATGTCTGTCTTTTCAGAATACCCATTCTTCCTACATAACTACAGCAAATGTTTATTCTTTTGATGGCTCTCCTATTTTAGAAGTAGTTCTGCTGTTATATCCTATCTGGTTATTCCTTAAAAATCAAACTAGATTCAGAGGAAGAAACAGGGATCCTGGTAGATTCAGAAGGATTACTACCTTGCCAACAAAATATATTTGTTATATTCTTTAATATACAAATAGAGCAGGAGCTCTATTTGAAACATGAGTTTCTGTATTATTTTTATGTTGGGAACAAAGCCACTACAGTAAAATATCTGTAGAACTGGCTTAGAATGGATATCAACACTACAAGTGTTATGCTAGTGATGATAGAAAAGTGATGACTATGACTATATAAAATGGACAATTTACAAAGAAAGTATGCTTCTAGCTTTTTTTTTTTTTAGTTTATCCAAGCTTGGAAAATTGCAAAGCCATAATTTAGTCACTACTCCATCTACTTATGAATAGTTGAAGGATCAAGTTCTGATTTCTTTAATTAGCACTGGAAAGATTTCCTGCCTGAAATCCTGAGGTACTTTCCGTAAGCAATGCTAAATTAGATGGCCCAAGTCAATATATGTTAATTTAACATATTATTGTAATATAATGCTATGGTTTTATGTTAACTTTGAATTGGTCTTCTACTTGATGGAAGGATTTAAAGATGAGCAAAGTTCAGGAGGAGAGTTTCACATTCTAGTACTAGGTTGAAATAGTTTGCTTTTTTCCAGCAAACCAAAATACACCAAAACCCCAATGAAATACACAGGATATTATAATGAATCAAGTAACCTTTCAAGTAATCAACCACAATTCTAGAAGAGCATAAACCTCATCTGGACCACCAATACTCATGAGTCCATTTTAATTACTATTGGGAAGGAGAATGTAAATGAAGCAAGAAAGTTTCTTCTAGGAAATTATATTGTGCTAAGGATCAAAGATAATATATCTTGCTGTGCTACTTAGCAAGGGCTGTTGGTATATATCTATTTGCAATCTGTCCCACTTCAGGCATTTAATTTTTCCAATATAGGCAACCATTTTTTCAATACAGCTAGATACATATTTTATTTAAAAATATAAATACGATACTTTTAGATGAAAAGGGAATTCAAATCTTGTATCCTTCAAAACTATTAATACTCACATCTCATATTTCATTCACACCAAAAGAATTAAAGGAAAATATTGTTATACATTTTCTCAGAAAGGTAAAATAATTATTTTTCATTTATTTTAACAGATTCTAAAACAAGATGAATGGTTTATTAATTAAAATGTTTCAAACAATTCTCTTTAGATCAGTTTTTCCAGGCTTTTGCTCTACAGTTGCCAAAGATTATGCTGAAAACCATTTCTAAAATACCTGGAAGGATGAGGAAGATGGATCTTAAATATATATTCAACTCAGTAATCAGGATACATGGCTAGATTTCAGTCCAATATAATTCTGGTCTTTCGTTGGGTTTATATCATTTTTTAAGAGGGATTCTCAAAGTATTTGAGAAACACTGCTTGACATGGATCTATATAGTATAGTTTGAAGTTTTCCATAGGGTTGTATAGTAGCTTCCCCAGCCTGCTACATTGATTATATAGCACAGTCTCCAATCTGGTGTCTTCCACATGTTGCAATTAAAATTATTGGATTTTTTACTAAGACTAACATAGATGGCCGGAAGCCGATTAGGAAGGTTGTCTGAACTGATTGTAAAATGTATTCAGCATTCCACAAACCTTTCTGTAGCTCATCAAGAGACAGCTCATTTCGTAGACTCTGATAAAACATATTGGAAGAAATTCTAGCTGACAGAATGTTTTTTGTGAATCTGGCTTAGCTGATCTTACCTTTGAAGCTGCCAGTCCACCAGAACCTCCTCCAATGACAATCAGATCATAGTCATATGAAGCCTGTTTTGTTTGCCTGTTTCCTTCAAGTAGTTTAAGAAAAGCTCCTTCACGGTGTGCCTGAACACAGAAAATATAGAAACTGATCAATGTCCAAAGTAGTACTATAACTCAGAGGTGAAAAATTACTACTTCCTGAAACGAAATACGGAGGAAAAAGAAGGGGAACCTAGAGGTGGGGAGGAATTTTGCCACTACTAGGAAAAGATAATTAAACTACCTGGCTTATGCAATCGAATGCAATCTCCCCAATTTTTGGTACTTTCCAAAACACATTTGGGCTCTACTCTCATAACTTCCAATGACTCTAGAAACTGGGCCTAGAGTCTTCTACATGAAAATAATTTCTCATCCCTGAACAACTGGCTGTGTTTAATTCCATCTTTATTTGAACTAGAGTGAGACAAACATGAAGACCTTGACATCCCAGCCTACAGTGTTTTATATCATGTGTGGCTTGTTCCTTAAATGCTCCAAATCAATGGGTTGAAGTTCTGCATATTAGGGGCTACATGCATTAGTTATATAAATACTGTTCTTTGATAGAACATAGCATAATAGGATTGGAAGGGATCTTGAAGATCTAGTTCAACTCCATGCTTGAACAGGAGACCCTGCTATTCTGGATAAATGGCTGTCCAATCTCTTCTTCAAAATCTCCACTGATGTAACACCCACAACTTCCGGAGGAAAGCTGTTCCACTGGTTAATTGTTCTCACTGTCAGGAAATTTCTCCCTAGTACTAGATTGGATCTTTATTTAATGCCTTCCCATCCATTACTTATCTTGCCCTCAGATGCTTTGGAGAATAGGTCAACTCCCTCATCTTTGTGATAGCCCCTCAGTACTGAAATACTGTTAGTCCTTCCCTTCATTAGACTAAAATACCTAATTCCCTCAATTATTCATTATGTGGTTTAGCCTTTTGTTTAGCCATTTAATCTTTTTAAACTTATGGTACCTACTTCCGAAGACAAAAAATATTTCAGTTAATACAAGATACAACTTCCATAAACCCTTGAAATAACAAAAAAAAGCAGTGCATTTTATAGCTTGAACATATATTCAGTGATGTATCTTTAAATAATGCTGTTTTCTCATTTTGTTTTTGAATGATACATTATACCAGGGGTCAGCAACCTTTTGGAGCTCAGGGACCACCAAACTCGTAATTTTAAATCCCGGGGACAATTAATACGAATTTTGACTGATGGTGGTTTGCTGACGGTGGGAGAGAGAAAGAGAAGACAAAGAGAGATCTGATCTAACCTCTCTCTCCCTCTCCTTCTTCCTTTCTCTCTCTCTCTCTCTTTCTCTCACACAAACACACAGGGGTAGGGGTAGGATTCAAATTTCTGAACAACCGGTTCTGTGGGCATGGCCTAATTTGTGGGTATGGCTTGGTGGTCATGTGACTGGCTGGGCATGGCTTGTATGCAAATATTATAAATATTAATATAAATATTGATTTTTTTTATAAAAAAGAACAACTTTTACCCAAAATCACGCAAAATGGGCAGGCAGATTGAGTTGCTCACAGAATCACAGATTCACTTAGAGATCTGTGTTTCTGCCATCAGCCAGCTGAGTCTGCACTGCTTCAGTCCTAAGGAAGGCTCAGCTTAAAAGCAGAGCCGAACATCGAAAGATTAGCTAGAAAGCAAGAAATCCAACCATTTCCTGCTTTCTAGCTAATCTAAATAACCCGCACAGCAGAACAGCTGATGGTCGGAAAAAGGAAAAATAGCAATTTAGCAGGCAAGTTTGCCAGATAAAGAGTGGGTGGCAGGGAGTGGCCATGTGGGCGGTGCAGCTTTGTGTTCCTGCACAGCCTGGATTGATTGCTTTGGGGAGTGCTCTGGGAGTGACATTTCTCTGCGGACCACCAAAATTTTCTTGTGGACCACCAGTGGGCAGCAGCTCACCGGTTGGCGACCGCTGCGCTATACAGTATTCAGAACTGTTGTTATTTGCCAAGAAATAATCTCTTAGATCAGGGGTGTCACATTTGTGACCCACAGGCTGGATATGTCATGCCCTGGTCACGCCCACCCCTGGTTTAGCGAAGGAGAAAAATCACGATATGTCACATGACAACGACATGACGACACGAGTTTGACACCCTTGGATAGGTGAGAGCTAAAAGAAGCTTGACCCCATAGTAATGCATAACAGAAGAACCCTTTAAAAATCAAACTCCAGTAAGGGATATATCTGGGAAGGAAGCTACTTAAACTTTCAAAACCTCCACTGGAAGTTTTCCAAAACTTCCACTGGGAATGCAATTGTCAGCACCACCTACAGAATAAAAGATTTATGAGCAACTACTCTATTTAGAACCTTGTTTTAACAAAACTTATATATGTTTAGTTATATTATTTTACTGTTCCACACTGTTCAAACAGACAGGAAGCTAGGAAGAGCAATTTCAATCAAGTACGTGCCCTTCCTCCCAAAGATTTAATCAATATTTTCCTTTCAGCCTCCACTACTTTCTTGTGATAATCTGCAGCCTCTTTAAACGGCTTATACAAGGAAAGATAAATGCACCTGCATCTAATAAGGCTGTAATTCTGGTCTACAATTTCCTTTGCAAAAACACTGGCAAGCAACAAAGAGAATGGGTTATTAGATGATAAATCTTAAATATAATTCACTTCACTGACTCATTGCATCTATAAACAAAGTGGGATTGTATCTCAGGAATATCTAGGCATCCTAAATAATTACCAAGCTTGAATATCTAGTTTATTAGATGGGGTTGTAGACTGAGGTATATTCCCTGCATTTTCCAATAGCTGCAGGCACTTGGTCAAAAATGGTCTTAAAAATACTTCCATAATGTTAGTTCTTTGATATGCACATGAAGATTTAATATACTTATCCTTGAAGTCATGAGATTAATATGAAAGGACAAGGAAGCTGACATAGACCCAATGTTTGGTGGAGAGGGGTAATGTTTATAGGGGAAAAAAGACTTAACTGACTGGTAAAAGAGAGAGTTTGGTGTAGTTTTAAGGAACAATTCATATAAAAATACTCTATAAAAGCAGAAATATTTGCTCATGCTTCACCAACCTGAGGTGCAGCGTTAAATCAGAGAAGAATTTGGCTCTTAATCCATTGCAGATAAATTAGCTGCCATTCTTCATTTTAAAAATTATCCTTAAATTTTCTAAATATCCTTTTGCACAGATAAAGTCTTCCACTAAGTTCCACAACCCCCAAGATTAATTCAACAATTACATTTATAAGCTCAGTAATGTAGCTGCATGTTGATATATTACCCTTTGTGATTTTTTAAAAAAATGTATTGTTTTTATTATATTGTCAGCTGACCAGAATGGGTTGGGTATAGTAGTAGGATTGTCTGTTCTGTATAACTCTGTGTTCTGAGTCTTTATCAGTACAGTATATATACATCTTAATTGGTGGGATATGAATAAATGTATGTTGTCTTCCAAAATTATAGATCCTTGCTTACACAGAATAATTAGAGAACACTTAGAGCAAAAGTGGGCTTTGGCTGTACCTGTAAGATACTAAACAAAATTAGCAAAGCTGACTGATACACTCTTTATTTCATTTATCTTATGAAAAAGCACTACACAAAAGTTTCAATAAAGCAAAGTTATGATAAGCAGCAGATATCAATACCTATAAAGCACATCTTATGACAGTGACATATGGAACTTTGGAAAGCAAGAAGATAAATGGATGGAGGCTTGGTGGGGCAATGATTAGAGTGCAGTACTGCAATACTACTTCTCCTACTGCAATTTGGTAGATCAAATCCCACCAGGCTCAAGGTTGACTCAGCCTTCCATCCTTCTGAGGTGGGCAAAATGAGGACCCAAATTGTTGGGGGCAATATGCTGAGTCTGTAAACCGCTTTGAGGGGGCTGTAAAGCACTATAAAATGGTATATAAGTCTCAGTGCTGTTGCTATAAAGTGGTAAAGAACATGAATGAATAAACCAAATGGAGAAAAAAATAGGTAGGCTGTGTGTCTACAAAAATAAGAAGAAAAGCATAAATCTAAAGGTGGTCTGATTGTATGCTGAAGTGATGTGCACATTTAATTATAAATGGAATGGCCTATAGTATACGTCAGAAAATAGGAATTAGTAGCATGGACTTTGCCAGGATGTATCTGAAATTATGAATCCATAAGGTAGATAATAGTTCAGTGAAAATGAAACAACCAGCAATAAATTATGGGGGAAACTGTACATTCTAAATGTGTACAATGCAGGGCAAACAATTACTTTGTTGGAGGCATGACTAAATAGATGAAAATGGGATCAGTAGCAAGAGAATTACAGTAATATGTAGGCAGTCCTCAACTTACAACCATTAATGAGCCCAGAATTACAGTGGCAAGTCATGCTGGTCATTAAGCAGGTCACCACATGATCTCTTCTAAAAAAGACTTTTTTTTGCAGCAGCAGTTAAATGAATTGCCATGATAATGAAGTGAATGAAGTGATCTGTTGTCTATAATGGACATATTTTGCTAAAAAGGGAAGAAAATGCTGTTTTCCAGCAAGCAAAGGCCTAAATTGTGGTCACATGACCTCAGAATGCAACAATCAATCATAAAAGTGGCCCAGTTGCTGAACACCAAAAATATAATCATATTACTGTGGGGGACGGGGACGTTACATTTTAAATCTAAGTCATAAGTAGCCTTGGGAAGGTGCACTATAACTTTGAATGGTTGCTATGCAACCAATTGTAAGTCTAGGACTACCTGTATATTTTAAAAAAAGATGAAATAATTAGATACATCAATGATGACAGATACGGAACCTAGAAAGATCCTTTTCTGGCTATGTCAAAAGTGATTACACAGAGGAAAAAGAAAGATTTAAAAAAGAATAAAACTGTGATTGTAGAAAAAAGTAAAAGAGTATATGAAAAGATATGGAGTCATTTTCTAACATACTAAATGCAAGGTAAATATCAATATCAGGATTCAAGAAAAAAAAATGAAAATAAAAATTATCAAAAATGTTGACTGGTTTAAACAAACAAGCATTGGAAGTTTGCATACAGTTTGCTTACAGAGTGCTGTTTAATCCATGAAGATTGCCTGAGATGATTGGAAAAATGCTGTTATTGCCTTCCTATAAAAAGAAAAGAAAAGGTAGCAAGAATGGAGACTAACAATGGTTTGTTACATGTGCCCAAAAAAGGGCTTTGGCGGGACTGTGACTGAAGGGCACAAAATATTATGACAATGTGCAAAATTTTGGGAACAGAGTGTGACATTATGCCAGAGATATTTTGGTGTTTCAACAGATCACTGTCAAAAGTATGAACGTGAGAAAATATTGTACAATGTAAAGAAATCATGTGATGAATGAAATGAGTCTGACTCATGTACAAACATGGAATCATGGTTGGATATTGAATGTGATGATATAGGTGATATACAATGGGAGTAAAGCATAAGTGAGAATAAAGATGTTTTACAAATTGATTGGTACTGAGCAGAAAAGCTGAAGCTCAAATACTTTAGCCACCAAAGAAGAAGAGAGGATTCAATGGAAAAGATCCTGATGTTGGGGAAGACTGGAAGGAAATGGAAAAGTGGACAGCAGAAGATGAGATGGTTAGATAATATCAAGTCAACAAACATGAATTTGGGCAAACTCTGGGAGACAACGAAGGAGGGTCATGGTGTGCTATGGTCCGTGGGATTGCGAAGAGTCAGACATGAGTTAGCAACTGATCAACCACAATAAGGAATAAGGCCAGGGCAAGTTGTTTAATGCATTTGTGGATAATGGTATTAGGGATGCTTGGGTGATGTTAGAAGTCTTGTGGGATTGGAGATGACCTGAAGGTATGTGCATTGCACTTTGAATGCAGATGATGCCAGGGTATTGGCTAACAATCCTAATGATTTGCAGTGAATGTTAGATTGATTCTATGATACACTAAGGAAAATGTACCTGAAATTCAATATAACAAGGACCATTTGCTGCGTAAAGGGAATGAAGAATAATAAGGTATGCATAAATGTACTTCTCCTTCCCCCCCATATACCCACACATAAATAACAAGCCAATTTATTGACCAAGTAGATGAACTATGTAGTTTAGCAGTATTTTTTATTGAGACATGAAATGGAATGATGTGCAAATACTATTGATATTAAGATATGCAAATACTATTGCTCTTATTTAAAAAAAAAGACCAGAAGTATAGTCGCAATCTTTTTTTAAAAAGGCTGTAGTTTTTGCGCAAAAGAATTAATGGACCCAAGCATCAGGACTCAAAATAAGGACAAAGTAATATTGGAGCAACTTACCAATAACCTGTCATGCAACCTTTCCCTTCAGTCCTTTCAGAATTTATGCATAGGGATGGTTGTGGCATCAGCAACCAATTTATTTTGGGAAAACCTGTACATCCCCCCCCCCCCCCCCNCTGCAGCGTCAAGTGTCCAAAAATCTGTGACTCTGGACTCCGATTGCAACATCCGTTGGAGAGCGAGAGGGCAGGTCCGTTGGAGAGAGCAGACCACGCAAAACGGACTGCCAAGAGGAGGAAAACCGCCTTTCTCGGAACTCCTATCAGAAGTCCCATCGAGTTCAATGGGACTCCGTATCCTCAAGGAAAAGCGCAAGAAAACGACCCCGAAGTCAGCGAGGGTTGCTTGATAGTTAGTTCGGCTAGGATGCACACAGCATTCAGCCAGCTGCTTCTCTCTCACACACACAGACACACACGCACACACAACCTCCCCATCCGATCGTTTTCTTTCAACACCTCAACCCGGCGTGCCATCCATGGGAGTTGTCGCCTCAAACATCTGGAAAACCCGCACCGCACACGAAACCACCGGCGCACATTGGTTCCCTACCTTCGCCGTCCGGTCGTAGCCGCCCACGTACTGCTTTCGGGCAAACACGGCAGGCAAGGAAGCCTCCATCGTGAGTTCAAAGAGCGCGTTTCTCACTTGATGCCCATGCTCTGCAACACAAAAAGGAGAAACGCGCCGGCTGGGAGCTCCGCCTTTTATGGATTTCGAGACGGCAGAGGCCCCGCCGGGAGGGGGCGGGACACCGGCCGCCCAAGGTTTCGCCCTTGCGCCGGCCGCGATTCTTGGCAAGTTGCTGAAAAGTGGCCCTGAGTCACTCGCCAGTAAGCATGACTTGCTGTTTTTTTTGTTTGGTTTTGTTTTTTGTTTCCCTTTTCCTCCTCGGTTTACGTTCCAAATCTGATATTCCCGACTTCAAGAGTTATTCAGACTGTATTTTGTGCTTTGGGGGCAATTGTAGAAGCCTCAGCATGCAAGGCGTCATCCTACACAGCAGAGATTTCCAAGCGCAGCTGGTCTGCAATTCTGCGTGTCCAACCGCCCGTTCAGAAGCATGACCCTTTGAGTTCAAGAAGGCTTTGCACGTTCGTTCCAAGGAAATGGGTACAGAAATGCAGAATATAGGGGGTTAGGCTTGGAGTGCAAATCTCATATCCCCTGCGGGTATGTCTCAGAGTTATAGGAAATGGATTCCAACCGCTCAAGCCAGTCCTTGGTGGGCCAAAGCTAGAATATGCAATTTGACCAATTTATTTTTAGCATTAAAAAGGTATATATATATATATATATAAAAAAAAAAATCTCTTTGGGATCTTAATCAGTTTGGACAGAGTTTGAAAGTCGGGCATTTTTTCCTCCTAACAAAATACTATGAAATCAGAATGTTTTCCGACCAAGCTGTGTTCATTCAACACACTAAGACAAAACAAGACAAAGTACATTATAGCTTAGAAGAATGCATCTGTTCATGTCACATGTCAAGCTCTGGTTTACCATGCTTATTGAATGAGCTGCAGTTGACTAAATTCATATAACATGTTAAGTTTCTGACGAACAACTAACTGTATATACAAAAACACTATGAACCAAAATTAACCAAAGTGTGCCCTCAAAGATAATATATTTAAAAGGACAAAAATAATAGACAGTAAAGATCATAGAAAAATATCATTTATATAGAAGTGTTCTTCTTTTAATACAGTTTTATTTGAGTCACACTTTCAGAACTAAAGTCTACCTCTTCACATACATTCCAGTGGGCAATCACAGGTCTATATACACCAATAGTATAAAGAAAGAGCAAGACCAAAAAGACGCAGCGTTTGAGAAGTTGATAGAGAGTGCAGGAACTTAGCACCCGCCCCTCTCCTAGAAAAATGAAATATCATAGGAAATATTTAAAAGGCAGAATATTTCCCCTAAAAGAGAAGTAGAAACTCAGAGAGGCAGAAGCTCACCCCCCCACCTTTGTTAATGGGCAGGCCATTAAGGCTTGGGTCAGAGTATTCTACATAACAAAGGCCTCTACTCATCTCATCACCTGGCCTGGGAAGATTGCATCAGCCAGCTCTCAGGTGAAGCCATGTGGTCCAGACAAAGGCTACAATGTTAGCTAAGACCCCCGCCCCTGGGAGTCTGACAGCCAATGGGATATTTCTTACACAGGAACAGGAAACACTAAGGTGGGTCCCAACAGAGGGTATAAAACTAAGGGTCTCTCAGCATCTTGGCCCTTTTTTCTTTGCCTTCACTCAACATTTTGAAGCATGTGATCGTCTTTGGAGCCCCAAGCCATGTGGTCCTGTCCACCATTAAACCATCTTTCCAAACAGCCTCCATGTTTCCAGTGTCTTTTTCCCCACTTGGAACTGAACCCAGAAGGATAATTCTTCCAACAATTGCTAACATATATACAGTCAGGAATACTGGCACCAAAATAAAGCAATGGCTGTGATGGGAAAATAACCACAGTTCATTTAATGACCACTCAAAAGTTACAACAGATTGAAAAAAGAGGCTTATGCCCATTTTTCACATTTATGACTATGGAGCATCCCCACCATCATGTGATCAAAATTGAGAACCGGATTCGGATGTTTGGAATGTTTTTTTATGGAGTTGCAGTGTCCAGGGATCAGGTGATCAGGTGATCAGCTTTTATGACCTGACAAGCAAAGTCAACCGGGAATCTAGATTTGTTTAACAACAATGTTATTAACTTAACTAATAACATAGTTATTAACTATGCAGCCCTCCCAGCTAATGAACGGGAGGCTAACCGAGAAGAAAATGTACAAATTAATTATACGTTATTCTGGATACAAAGATGAACAGCAGTATAAAATGTATTAAAAGAATTATATACCTTGGAATAAGCTAGCATTATGGAATAATCATGAACACCAAATATGTCTTTGGAACATCCAGAGAGGGTCAAAAAATGTTAAAATGGAAACTGCAGTCATACTGTTAAAAGTCCAGCGCTCAACTACTTTTGTCAGTTGGAATGTTGTGGCTAACATCTTAACTTTTACACACACTGACACACATATACACACACACACACACATACACCTCCACCCCTGACGATGTATCATAGATGAGGAGGATGCTTTCTTGATGAATATATATTTATTCCTCTCTTTAATTACGAATGTAAAAGAAAATTAAATAGGAAGCTTCTAGCATACCTTCCATTTTCTAAGAACGCTTCCAGGTCCAACAGCCATTTACAGACAGCAAACACACTGGATGATGCAATCCAACCAGACAAAGGGGCAAAAGTAATAAGATAGGGGTGGATTACAGGGTGGGGTGGATCGCAGAAGTATCAGAAAAAAAACTTTTACCAGCTGGCTTCTGGTGAATGGATTGTTTCCCCCCAGTACAGGATGTGGTGAGCAGAAAATATTTTTTCCTTGGCACCATTTTTTGGGGGAAACCCAAGACTTTCAAGCTAGGAATGAGGTCCTTTGATTCCAAACATTATTTTTCCTTGCTGCGGGTGTATGTGTGTGTGTGTTTGTCCTGGGACTTAATCTCAGTTTAATCTGCTGGATATATATGTACACATCAAATGAAGAAAAGCATTGGGTTTGCTGGTATTCTTCATTGGAGTTATAATTTATAAAATTATTTTCTTACTACTGAGACTTTTATAGGAGGTCCACAACGTAGTATAAATCAATTTCATCCACAGAGTGGACTTTGCCTTCAAATGGCTAAAAGCAGTGGTGGAGTTCAACATTTTTTACCACTGGTTCTGTGGGTGTGGCTTGGTGGACGTGGTGTGCTTAGTGGGTGGGGCTTGGTGGGCGGGGCAGGGGAAGGTTACTGTAAAATCCCATTTCCTCTCCACCCCGCTAACCTGCTTTCCAGCTCCTTTCTCCTGTACAGGGCAACAAAAGAAGACCCAGCCGATCAGCTGGGACTCGGGAGACAGAGAATAGATGGGGGCGGGGCCAGTTCAGGCCAGATGGTGGTACTTGCCAGTTCTCTGAACTACTCAAAATTTCCGCTACCGGTTCTCCAGAACTGGTCAGAACCTGCTGAATACAACCTCTGGCTAAAAGGAAGTTACTTTCAACTAATGATGGGTAATTCAGGAGGTGGGAAACATATAAAGCTTCACATTATGTAAACAGTTTTACAACTGACAAATATTTGTAACACTCAATGAACTTGTTTTAATTTAGCAGTTTTCTGCCACCTTCCTGAAATTGCAGAACAGAGGAAGATGCAGAGGGGTATAAAACCCTGCAGTGTGAAGGTTTTTAATCATGCTATTCTGTTTTTAACTGAGCCAGCTCTGCCAGCAGCTGTATGAAAAAGCAAAAAAAAAAAAAAAAAAANTGTATGAAAAAAAAAAAAAAAAAAAAAGACCAACAACGCTTGTACAGTAGCAAGCTCCTAGATCAAAAGGATGTAACTTCATTTATCCCATAAATATAAGAACAGAGAAAGATACAATTAGTCCTCAACTTACAATGACAGTTAGGACCAGAATTTCTGTTGCTATGAAAATATGCAGTTAAGTGCTCCATGTTATGACTTTTGCCACGGTTGTTAAGTAAAACACTGCAGTTGTTAAGTGAATCACACAGCCATTAAGCAAATCTGGCTTCCCCCCATTAACCTTGCTTGTTAGAACCCACCTGGAAAGGTCACAAATGATGATTTCGTGACCCTGGGATGCTGCAACAATTGTAAATATATGATGGCTGGCAAGCAGTAATTTTGATTACATGACTGTGGGGATGAACAATTGTAAGTGTGAGGACCAGACCTGTGTCATTTTTTTCAGTGCTGTTGTAACTTTGAATGGTCCCTAAACAAATGGTTTTCAATCAGTGGTGGGATTCAATTTTTTTTACTACGTGGCTTGGCGGGCGTGGCAGGGGAAGGATATTGTAAAATCTCCAGTCAGAGGTGTTATTTGCTGGTTCTCTGAACTACTCAAAATTTCCACTACCGGTTTTCCAGAACTGGTCAGAACCTGCTGAATACTACCTCTGTTCTAAATCAAAGGCTACCTGTATTGGCATTTCCACCATTATTATTATGGCAATTCTCACAGTGCACTGAAAATGACAGGTAGATGCATAGATAGTCAAATAAATTAGGATGGCAGCCACAACTATGAGATCCAAGCCTCAGTCCTTTTTCTGCATTGCACTACATGTAAAAAATGGTCAGGCTTCCAATGTAAGGTGGAAGGTAGCATCATTTTTTAAATTTCTCCCTATGGAAACCTCTGGATAGATAGATTGATACATTCCATGTGTATTTAAGCTTTAAACTTAAAGCATTCCTCAGTCATTAGCTCAATCATTGTTACTGTAGTGCAAGCTGACAAGATAGAACAGTTTTAAATGAGTTCCATTTTTCAGCCGAAAGGCTAAAAGCTCTTGGTTTGTTTAACATCACCAAGTGAATTGATCTGCAATGCTAGTTGTATTTCTACATAGGGTTGAACAATTTAGAGGCATTCCTATTTAAAGACAGAGATGGGGCTAAAGGGATGCTTAACACATTCATTTCCACTCTTTTATTTTTTCTTTTAAAAAACCCCACTGGCAATTCTCCCCTCCTCCCCTTAATTTCAGTGACCATATGTACACATGTACAATATAGCAATTGCAAAATGGGGAATACAGCTCTCAGTATTCCAGACTGTCCAACTTCCAGTGTATCACATAATTTTCACATAAAAGCATACTTCTGCTTTGTACCTACAAGAACTCATGGGTTTTTCAGCTCTCTGCTAGGGCACTCTGATTAGTATATAATGGTGGTGGGGGGGGAAATAATGTAGGCTTTTAAATTTTTGAAGTGAGAACCAGCATATATCTCTATACTGCCCTTGGAATAATTTGGGACTTTGTCTTCTTCTTGGTTTCCTGGGATACTTTTGCACCATTTTGGCTTAACCTGATCAGGATTTGCCAATCTTAATGATATTCATACCTAGTCCATCTGTTCCATCTTGCAGAGTAACAAAATCCTTTCCGTTCAGTTCCCTTTTTCTATTTTGGTTAGGGTTGTAAGTTGTTTGTGGAAGAGAGCGACAAAGTAGCTGGTGCCTAAATCAAGGAGTGAGGAGGGCAAGGCAGAAGCATCTCTGAGTTGGGTGCCCATCTCTGTCGGCCTGGTTGATATGCTGAACAAGGTGACGGAACCTTTGGCAATGAGGGTGGAACAGCTAGGATTGGGAGAGATTGGGGAGTGGTGACAAGGGGCAGGCAAGCTAATAGGGTGGGGATGGACAGAGGGAGATATGATAGGAGACAGAGGGTGACCACTCTTGGGGAAGGCAACCTCAGTATTTAACATCAATGTAGCCTTCCAGGCCTTTCTGCTATGATCCAAAGTCAGTTAACTAGGACTCCAGAAATCCTGGCTTCCAGGTGTTGCTGCTTAATGCTTCGTCAGTGGGGGTGGGATTCCACCGGTATAACAACTGGTTCAGTGATTGCATGCTTTGCGCGTGCATTCTGCATTTAAAAAAAGGAAGCTCATACTTATTTGTGTTCAACTGCAGCCTCTGTGAAGAAAACAGCTGAGGCGTGGCAAACCTCTCTGCCATGCGAATCAGCTGTGCTCTAAACAAAAGCATAAAGCACAGGAAAGAGCAGGGGTGGGCACTTCCTCATCACAGAAAACCGGTTCGGAGCGAGCTGAACATGGGAACAAGGGGTTCACCTCATCCAGTCCGAACAGATAGAATCCCACCCATGATTGTCAGCCTGTAATAAAGCTGGCCTCTTCCAGAATTTAATTGCAGATGAGAGAGGTAACTTTCTGTGTATCATCAAAAAACATGCTGGGCCAAAGGTGGTGGTATGGTGTTACTTATTTATTTAGTTTAGTTTTTTATGATTTATAAAGACTCCCATCTCATACAAGTCACTGGCTGGCATACAAGAATTGAAAACACACATACATTTACACACACATATGCGTGTGCACGTGCACACACACACACAAAAAAAACCCCATGACATAACCTCAGGCATCCAAAGACAAACAATAACCAGAGTCACAGGGGAAAAAAGCACAACAAAGCTTATCTAATCACCTGGCCCAAATGGGATCCTGGGGAAACAGCGGGGATTTGTCTGGTTTTATAATGTTCATTGTATTTTATAAAATGTTGAGTATTTGCAGAACACACACACAAAAAATACCCAGCTAAATATAATAATCTTTCAAATGAAAGAAAAAATAATGGAGTCCCCTCCCAGAGAGGTTTTTAAAAGAATTTTCTCAAAATGAAAAGAAAAAAAACTCAATAAAATTGATGTTAAAAACCTAGTTATTAAAATTAGACATTAAACATATGAATAGTTACTGACTTGCTAATTTATAACATATAATACTACCGTACAGTATGATCAATGCAAAGTATATTGAAAAGTATCATAAAAACTCTGACAAAGTAGTGCATATAGATTTAACCTTTAATTAGTAGGAAATGTTTCCCTGAGAACCAGGGAACTTTAAAATCCACAGCGACTCAGTCTTGCCAGGATTGAGCTGAAACTTTTTCTCTTTTATCCAGACCAGGGGTGTCAAACTTGCAGCTCACAGGCCAGATGTGTCACATGCTGGCCACAGCCATGCCTGGTTTAGCGAAGGGGGGGAAGTTGCAATATGTCATATGATGCTGCTATGATGCAATAAGAGGTGTCCATAAGTATACCATCGTGCCTCCTGTCTCTGTCCTATTGTCCCCATTTAATCGTACCTATTTTCTGTATTCTTAATCTATTATTTTATAAACAATTGACAAAGTAAATAAATAAATGAATAAAGTTTGACACCCCTGATCCGGACCCTCATGGCCTCCAGGTACTAGGAAGGGATCTTGACAGCATGAAATGTTTGGGACAGAGGAGAGTTGTATAATGGTTTCATCAGCATAGCAGTTACTAAAAAGAAGTTAACAACATTTTGTGAGACTGTAATAATGCCATTCATATACTCACACATACACATTGTTTAAAAGTACAGTAATTTTTTCTGATAAATATAACAAAAAAATAAAAAATAAAATCTAAGGCTTTATGTATAAGGCCATTTCAACGACCTGGATTTTAAATCCTTCTTAGAAGTATATATCATTTTTGGTATTTATCTGAAGATCTTCCCTGTGAAACAACTTTAAATAAAATGTTCTACCTCTCCCTAGAAACTATGTGCTTGCGTAGAAATACTATAACAGCCTGGGGTGGAGTTTTCAAAGTGCCACCCCCTTATGCATTGTGCAAACTGCCAGTGGCAGCATGACAGTGCAAAAATAATTTATCAAATGTGCTCACCAGAAAAGTGTGTTCTTTCCCGCTGTGTGTGAATTCTTTTCCCATTAAGGCGTTTCCTGCCTGGTAATATTAGCACTCTGAAACAATTGAGCAATTTCTCTGCTGTATTTCCTATTTCTGTTCTCAGTTCCATTCACTAGGACATGTCTTTGGACCAAAACTAGGTAGCTAAACTTCAGCCTTTACAACAAAAGTTCTTAAAACTACAAGATCCTCCTGGATCAAGTGAGTGGCTGAGGAAGATCACACACAGACCTTAAGCATGGTACCCTGTCTAATACTTCTAGCAACTAGTATTTGTAACACAAAGTCCTCAGGTTTAAGAGATCGTATTAAGGTCTATTCTACTGGCTGTTTGATAACCTTATCTGTCTAGTTCCTACTCCAAAACGTAAACTGATTTTGAGCCTCTGGTTGAACACTTGTATCTGGTTGCATTCACCTCCAGATGTTCTGGCCATCAACTTCTTTCAACTTTTTAGCCTACATGGACAATCAAATTAGTAATTCAATACATTCAAAGTGTTCTGTATGGAGCTTGGTAGGCTCCAAGTTCCCTATTCTGATTGGCCAAAAAGGCCATTTGTGGATTGGCTATTAGAGAACCAATCTGGTTAACCCGCCAAATGGCGGGAACAGTTAAAGCGGTGTCATTGGCCACAAGCTGCGGGCAAGCCGCTATAAAAAGGGCTGCGGTGGCTTGGGCTGTTGTTCTGTTACTATTGCTTAGCGAGTTTAATAAAAGAGTTTATTGTTGGAACCCAGTCTCACG